>CAEGAE010058968.1:0-30557 GCA_903067095.1 Girardinus metallicus
TGTGGAAAACCACCCTTGAAGCCAATTGCAAACTGCTTGCACAAGTGTCCATCAAATGTGGCATATACCAAGGAGATTTGGCAATTTGGTCCCAATCGATCTGAGTCGATTGGGACACCTGGTAGTCTGGTAGTTTGGTCCCAAATTTGGGGTGACCTCAAGAATTTCTGGGAGACCTTTCACTATAATGTGTTGACACACATTTAATGTCACAATGGACAATAACCTGTGGATATTAAAGAAGAGACTACTTTGTCTAGACTTTACTTGCTGCTTCCTACCTGGTGCAGAACTGGAAATGGTGGATGGTTTCCGGTGTACCTCGCATGGCTCATTTGCAAGTCCAACAGTGCTTGGAACAGACAGCTCATTTCTACAGCAGTGACTTGTTGGGCTTTGATAAAAACAGCTTCATGTTACAACTGGAAATGAGAACCAGAAGACTAGAAACATAGATGTGTATCAAACCTGTTTTTTTTCTTCAGCACATTTTTCTAAACACTTTTATCTGGGCACTGATGAAAAGGAAAGAAGAAAAACCAATGGGATTAACTCCAGATTCCCAATTTCTCCCATGTCTTCATTTGGATAAAATATTTATCGTTAGTGCCAGAGGCCATTTGGATTTACTCCTTCTGATTTAGACCAACTTGCTTATCAAATTGGTGGTATTCAGTAAAAAGGCAGGTTCTGGCTTTGCTCTTCAAGTGGGCTGCACAATTATGATAGTGGACACCTGAGGTTGAACGCATAACTGGGCAGAATAGCCCTGAATTTTCTACCAGAGAAAACAGAAAATACTGTGAAGTTTTAGATATTTTTTGTAGCAGGTAAGTATATTCCTCTTCTAACAACATAAACTGCATGATTCAAAACAGAAGAGTTATTGTTATCGTCTTATTGTTTAGAATCAAGATATTACTCAACTCTTGCACCAACTTGAGTCAGAACCTGCTGTTAAAGAATTTCCCAAAGGATCTCTGGTAGATGAACATATGAAAAGGCAGAGTAAAAAAAAAAAAAGGAGAATGAAGGCACGATGGGTACTTAGTGCCATCTGATCAGGACTGAACTTCAATCAGACCTCTACATGACCAGAGTACTGATGAACTTTAAACTTCTTACCTTATAGTAAGAAATTATAGGGTATATAATTTGGAGGATTTTGTAACTTTTCTTACTAGCAAAGCAGTAAACAGTTTGCTTTTGATGCTGTTTCACATTAATGTGGAGAGAATTCATATTTAACCAAATCCAGAATTAACAGGTGATCACTTTAAAAGTATTATTCATAAACATTAGTTTCACTAATGCTAAAGGACGACACCATAAATATATTAAGTGGAAGCTAATGCTAACGCGCTAACTTCATTTCAAATTATATCTGCCGTTGAAAGACAACGACCCTTGAACACTAATATAATTTTGACATTATAATGTTTAGGTGCTATAATGCTTATATCTTGTCTTTACGGTCTGTGTTTTTTTTATTTTGTTCTGTATGTTTTTTGCTTGAAATAAAGTTATTGAGGGGAAAACAAGACAAAAAGAGAAATAGAGAGAGAGGGAGAGAGAGAGAGGGAGAGAGACAGAGAGAGAGAGAGAGAGACAAAGAGAGAGAGAGAACATGATGAAAAGAAATGGAACAAAAAACATTGTTTAGCGCTACTAGAGCATTAGCAGTGCCTACCACAGGTTTCTACCTCTGTGCTGTGTTGGTGTTGGTCAATTGTGGTCTCATCAGGAGACAGCATTTCTCAAAATAGTTTAGTACTTCACCTTTTTGTGATTTTGATGTGAAAGTACTGACCGTCTTTAAAAGATTCTTTCTCAAAAATTCCACTTTGTAATTAGCGCAGTGGCTGCACCACACAACAAAAGGGGACGAAGTGATTCTATACACATATAGAAACTAATTTAAATATATGACAATGGATAGATTTTGGCTATAAATGTAGAAACAGACAGAAACCAGTAGTTACATGTACACAAAAACAACATGTTAGTCATTGCTGTTGTTACAATGTTCCAGTTTAATTGACCAACTAATCAGGCTTGTGTACTGCATTGATGTTTTGTTATTTTTGGGTGAAGCTGCAATGTTTGTGAACCCTTGATTTAGTGCAGGTCTGTTGTTTTGTATACCTTTAAGAAAAAGCTGTTCAATGAATGAATGGAAGTATCATTCATTGGTGTTGTAACAGAGGGCATAAAGGTCTTCCATACACCTCAGAGCTCCAGCTGGTCCAGGCTGGTGGGGGTCTTTGTCCCAACTATCCTCCCCTCCATGGCTTGTCCTCACCCTCACACCCCCACCCCAATTCCTCCGTCTCACTCTAACAGGATTAGAAGGTGGAAGCTACTTGCTCTTCAGACCTTTGAGCGAGAGACTGACAGCAATAGAGGTGGTCTTGCATGTGTGTGTGTGGGGGTGTAGGGGTGAGTGTGATGACGGGGCTTTAGGGGAAAATGCTCACTCTCATATGTTTAGCGGTGATAGACCCCACAACAGCTTTGAGGCGGTGGTCCCAGGGGACACCAAACACCAGGGGGAGTCTGTATGTGTTCCTGTGTTTCACCATGTGTTGAGCTACTCTATATAATATGAAGCACAACTTCTTCTACTGTATACAGCGTCCTCCACACAAACAAGCCATTGTGTCAGAAACATCAAAATAAAACTAAGAACGAAACAAGCCAATAATTGTCGAACATTTTTCAGGTGGGGGAAATTAATTTACAGTTTCTTGATATTCCAATGAGTTTATGACGTCATGCACTCTGAACTAAGCCCACAGCATTACAGATCCTAGGCCAACAGGGGGAAGAAATCTTTCTTTGTAAGATTTGGGTTTTTTGCATTGTTCCCTGGTTCAACACACATGGATGGTGGTTCGTTAGCAGCCGTCTGCAGAACATTGACATGCTGAGGTGGTAACTACCACCAGGTAGAGAGCTAAAACATGCAGACTGCACCACTGCTTTAATAGATAATGACAGTGTGTGTGCCTTTACATTTTCAGTAAATCTCTGATGCTTAGAGGCAAGAACCTGAAATCACACAACTTCAGAAACTTTTTCTGTGTTTTATACATTTTTTAATAATGATAATGAGTTTAACAATTTGGTTCATGCTTGCTGGCCAGGTTTGATGAGGATCCTACAGCAGCGGGTTATTGAATTATCTTATCATGTGTCATGTCTCTTCATGCTGCCATCCTGTGACAGATGTTCCTGTAAAGACTCCCAATAATGACCTGTGTTCTGTGCTGCACCGCTGCAGCGCAGCTCTGCCTCTTGCCTTTGGGCCCTGCTTCTTCAGAGGCCTACCTGCTATGGCAGGGTGCATCGGGAGGGCCAGAGCTCTCATTACAGCTACAATGAAATAATTATGAATGGTGCGCAGAGACCTCATCACAAGAATATCTATTGTATTATTTATTCAGCCAGTCCCCTGGTTCAGGGGGAGAGAACACATATAAACTTGCAGCCATGCTTCTCTCCTCCTCATTCAAGCTGCTGTTTGCTGCTCAAAGCGGAGGCCCACTCTGGCTTGGACTTTTCCTTTCATTCTGTGCTCTTCTTCATTCTTTCTCTCTACTTGTTTTTGCTTCAGGAGCCGCACCGGGATCATCTACAGGGACTCCAAGGTTTCATTTCTCTGCACACCTCACCAGAAGGATACAAGCAAAATATAAACAGAAAAACTCTCTGTTTTTACATATATGCTATGGTCAGTAAACAATTTAATTTTAAGATATGCCGTATTAGCAGTATCTGATGTTTAATGTTCCTGTGGGAAAAGAGACAAAGAGGTCCTTTGAGGGTGAGCAGAAGAAGGATGATGGTGTCGACAACATTAAAGCTTCATGTACACCAAGAGAAGAAACTTTGTTGCTAGAACCCGGTCGCTCACAGAGGATGAAACTGCAGCAGCAGCATAGCAGGCGCAGCACAATGGGCCTCATTCAGAGGCAGTGCTGCATGCGACGGTGCTGCAAACACTGACGGAGAATAAAGAGAGAGGGAGAAAAAGAGAGGGCTGCAGTGACAGCTGCATCATGGAGATCAGGAGGGAGGCATCGCCCCGGGCACAACAGGTGAGTGATGCTGCTGCGTGGCTGACTGTCCGGCTGCCTGGCTGGAAGCACTCAGCAGAGGATAATTACAGTGTTACTGCACGGCTGGTGTGGCTGAGATGCAGCTTGGATGGATCTCACTCCGACACAAAGACACTCTTATTAACAGTAATATTTTAGAAAGATGACAGTGCTCTCTGTTTTGCTCCAAAGCAAACTAAACATGATAAGAAGCTGCTCTGCACAACTTAGCAACACTTTCTAGCCGCCTCCTTGTTTAGGTTTAAATGTTTTATGATAAAATAAAACATTGACATTCACTCCATAAAAACATATGTAGCCTATTTTCCTTACTATCTGACATTAAATCATTGTCTTTTATAATTTATTATCATTTATTGATGAAGTTTACATACATTTCCGCAAACTTTATGACTCAATAATTTGCTGTAATTTTGGCCCACTCCTCCTTACTTTGAGTTGCTCTGTCCACAATTATTCTGGGTCCGAGAGCTTAGCTTTGCGATGGTCACTCCGAAACATTGGATTTGTTGTCCAGAAGCTAATTCTTAACTAATTTGATGGCATGCTTATTATCAACTTGTAAAATCCATTTGAGCCAAATCTTCAACATATTGGTTGATGTCTTGAGATGATGCCTCAACATTTCTACATAATGCTCTTTCTTTATGACATCTACTCAGTGAAGTTCACCAGTTGCTATCACCTCTTTACTTCCCAGCTGCATGGATGTTCTCAGATTTTCTCACCTTTTCCTTCATTGATTATGGACAAACATTTCAATGTTAATTCCCTCAACCCACTAGAATATCTGTCCAATCAGAAAAACTCTAATCTGTCTTTTTTATGATGCCATGATGACTTCTTGTTCATGGAGTGTCCTTTCAGTCCATGTCCTGAGGTTGATACTCACACTTCATACCAAAGTAAATTCATCTCTGGGCCGCAGAAAACAATCCATTTCCTGAACAGTACGATGGCTCAACATTCCCATGGTGTTTAAACGTACTTGTAATTGTGTGAGTTGATGAACATGGCACCCCAGGGATCTGGAAATTTTATCTAAGGATGAATTACATTTGTGGAGGTATACAATTTCCTTCCTAATATCTTTGCTAAGTTGTTTGGATTTTGTTTCCCACAATTTCATGAAAGGAAGCAGAAGTTTGAGGTGTTGTCCTTAAAATACATCCACAGGTGTGCCTCCATTCAACTTCAACTCGAATGCTGGCAATTAGTGTGGGAAGATTAATATATATGTTGATAGTGAATGTCATTATTTTGGCATCACAGTAATATAAAGTCGTGTATCATCAGCATATTGTAATGCTCTATAATGTAAGATAGTGTCTCAAGAATCCATGTGCTTTTTTTGTGCATGGTACAGGTGCTTAACAAGCTGTTACTTGTTAAGTCCCTGTAACGACCCTTTTTATTTTCACCTCCTTATGTGTTCGAAAACAAAGATTCAAATTGACATGTTGATCAGCTGATTCCCTCTCTCCATATTTGTCTTCTCTCTTCTTCTCTCATGTCAGCGGATGCTTTCTCAGCATTGCTCTGTGGAGACAGTTTGGGTGCTGCTTGGTGGGACACAATGAGAGCACTTCATCAATAATGCAAAATGTTTCAGTGGAAACTGCCTGGCAACTGCGACTGCAACGCCTGCATCCTGTATCAGAGAGAGAGAGAGCCTGAGAAACAAGAGAGAGGGAACAGCCGTGTAGGTAGCTGAGCTAAAGGAGGCAGGAGGGCAGGTAAAAATGGTCTGAGATCACAGAGAGAAAGAGATGAAGGTGATTTTATGTTCTGCTGTTGATCCTAAACATACAAGTCTGAGAGACTTATCCAGTACATCAGCAAACTGTGCCGGCATTGATGGTGTGTGCTTTTCTTTCTCTGTCTCGGTTTCATCAAATCAATTTGGCAATTTATTTAGAGTGATACAAATTTAATTTAATCATTGTAATTATTAATGTGTCAACAAGTCCTTAGCGAAAGCCCCTCTGAATTTATTGACAGACCTGGAAAAAATGTTTATGAAAGCCTTCAAATAAATTCATCAGGAGCAGAAATTCAAAATACTTTAAGGGGAGTTCTGGCCTGAACACTTTGGGGCAATGGTTTGGGAAAGATGTAGCATTGGAGAAGAAATGTAACACAGCCAAGGATCTCAGGAATCACTAGAAAATGTCCAGTATGGAGAGAAAACAAACAGGAGCTGAAGACGTGTCCATTCAATGGCCTGGCGGTCAATTAAAGAGTCTCCTGCAGTGTTTTAAACATTCATCACTGCCCTCCTCCCCCGATTTGTAGCAGTGAATTATTAAACCTTCACCCATTTTTAAATTATTTAAATAGTAGATGTATTTTTTTAAACACCTGTTCTCATTGGCAGATTTTACCAAGGGAATCCCTTCTTGGTCTGATCAACACTCAGAGGGACTCTGGTGATTTCTAGCAGCCAGTGATAATCAACATAGTTTCATTTTATTAATGAAACTATGTTAACACAAAGAGTGATCATTATAATTATTTTTTCAAAAGCTTAAGCGTGATTTTGAAAACACCACTCACAGTTAGCACAAGACCTTAGATTATTAGCAAAATGAAAGATTTCATTCAAAACTCTACAGTTTCTTACAAAAACTAAATTTTCTCAAAAAACATCCAACACATTCGTCACATGGATTCAGTTAAGCACTGCTATGTTAATCTTAAAAAGAGGACCTACTATGAAAAATTCAAATTTTGCACATTTTTATACTACGTTTTGGGTCACAATTCCTTCTAAAAACTATTAACTTATTTTTTTGGAAATAAGTTAATAGTTTTATGGTGTCAGGAGGAAGAGCCATTTTGAAAACTTCCCGTCTGTTAAGTGACAATAAATGGGCAGTGTGCTATTACCTAGTAACCTAAGTAGAGCTCCAGCATGTTTGGTCAGCTGGTTTTACCTCTATATGCACTGTTCAATGGCTGCTGGAAAAGACAAGTGTTTTGTTGTTGGCTTACCATTCAGAAACTCTTGCTGCATTCTTTGCTGGCTGTGCAGGAGGTTCTACTTCTGCTTTTCAAAGATGTACAGTTGTCTTGTTGTGCATCTCTTTGCAGCCTTTTTTATGTGCAAGTGTAAAGGTTGAGTTGGGGGGCGTGACCAGCAGCAGCCTATTAAACAAAATAATAGATTTGATTTGGTTTGATTTGGATTTAAAGTGACAGAGTGCCTAAAACAGCTCATTGTGTAAGGAGCTCAACATAGGCAGAGCTG
This sequence comes from Girardinus metallicus, assembly GCA_903067095.1. NCBI lineage: Eukaryota > Metazoa > Chordata > Actinopteri > Cyprinodontiformes > Poeciliidae > Girardinus > Girardinus metallicus. The sequence goes on from CAEGAE010058968.1 coordinate 7,372, forward strand.
AGCAGACTAAAATCTCATTATCTAAGAATTATTTTGTGCAAGAAATGTAATGAATATGTTTATTTATAGCTGATGGATCTATCCTAACCTTTTCCATAGCATAATAGCTCACCTTTACAACACCTGCAGCATTTACACAGACAAAGAGTAAAAATAAATTCAACAACACTACACAGTTTGTTATTCCTGAGTAGCTGTGGTACAATTTTAATTTTAGTGTGTGAGCATTAGCAAGAAAATTTTATCAACTTTTGAGTCATGTTAAATCACCTATAGTTATGTACATTAATGAAACCTCTGTATCTGGGAGGTGGTGGATTGGGACTGATGCTGTAGACAGGATTCCTGTCTACAACAAGATTCCTTGTTGTATCAATAATACTTGATGCTACGATGATAACTACCCATGGTACGGCAGCATTTGGCGGATGATTGAGATTATTGGGAAACGTCGCTCTGTGTGTGTTTGTGTGTGTGGGGGTGTGGGTATTGCCCAACTTTTTTCGGGTGATTAAGGCCACAGTCTGTATTGATTGGCAGACTGCTTGTAGTCCACCATTGCCATAAATAATTCCAGAATAAACAATCACCTTTGCTGGCCACGCTGACAGCCTTTCATTGAAGAGGAGATTCATTTTTTATGCTTTTTGTGACCTTTATTTAAGTTGTACAAGAGTGATTTCTTATTTCACAAGATGCGCAAACCATTCACACACAGCGATGTAAACAGTAGACCATTGAACTCTGTGAAGCAAAATACCCTGAACATATTTACCAAATCTTCTAAAGCAGCACCTTGGTTTAGTTCTTGTCCACATTAAATATTTTGCTGCACTGATATTTTTGCCCACTTCAGTCACAGACAAACTCAGTACTCTCTTGCTGCCTTCACATGAATAAAAAATAAAAGTATCAGCGCTCCCAACACACTCAATAACTGTTTACATCCCTTTAGATATTTTCAAATGTTTTTTCCTATTTCTTTTAAATAATCTGTTGTTTTTATGGTCAAATATACAACAAGAGCACATTTAGATTTTTTTTAATGATCCCTTTCAGTGGCCATGTTTCTGTGAAACTGAGTATGCTATTTTTAATCATGTCACAGTATTTATTTTTCTGATGTTGTAAGTTTGTCCTTAGTGTTCAGTGTATTATAAAATTCTTTGCTGCCGGTACACCGACATTTCCCAACAAACAGAGAATAATAGTTATTTCTATTGTCCTTAGACAAATTCTATCTTACTGACCCGAATCTGACTGTATGGAGATGCACCTTTGCTTTCTGTTGCATTGTGTTGAATAAAATTAATCTGTTGTTTCTGAATCAATTAACTAAGTGATAATGGGATGAATTATATTTGTTTTAACTGCCCTGGAATTAAAATTGTCATGTGGTTTTGCCATAAAACAAACTTATCTTAACCTGTAGGTGTTTTGTACAAATCAGAACTAATAATTTTATAAGTTCATGTACGAAAAAAAAAAAAAAAAATCTGGACTGCAAAAAAGTAAAACCAAATGCATAAAATAAAAAATGCATCATGTACTTGGCCTGGAGCATTTCGTCCTTTAATACACTTGTCGTGACTAATAATGTAGTCTTGATTAAGTCACGCTTATTTTATTCAGAAGCCACACACAAAGCCTTCCAATGAGAGACAATAAATATTTAACTTTAATGGTGTTTTCATTTATATTTCATGATCAAATGTTAAGGAATGAGTTTCACTTCCACTTTAATATCTACAGGGTAAAATATATTATGTCTGTTGCAGATCAAAGACAAAAACAGAACATAGGTAATAAATTCAATTGAGCAAAAAAAAAAAAATGCTTTTATGACTACAGAAACAACATAATCCTAAACTGGAACTGGTGTTGAAACAGAGCCAGAAGTTCAGCAGCACAGAAACAGACAGAGGATTTTTGAAGTGAGAAAGGATAAACACAGTGAGGAAGTCTAATCAGCTTTGCTTTGGTTCCTAAAAGCAAAACTAAAAGTAAATGAGACTGAGTCATTTACAATTCTCCCTACATAATATTGAAATCAGATTTTACAAAACTTGTATAGAAAGATGCATAACCCATTACTCAGGCTAATCAGAATCACCCAAATTATTTCTATTTGCTAAATGCCAGAATTGAGAGAAAATTGTTGAGATGAATTTCCTTAGAGAGAGTCAGTTAAACCAGGCCTGTGATGACCTGGGCTGGAAAGCCACTCAAAGAGGAAGAAGCCATTTCCCTAAATGCAAGATAAAAATCCATTATTAACTCAAGTGTTTGGCTACATTTGGAGGGAAAGGATGGACTCCATCCTAATAACGAAGTACGGAGGTGGAAACATCATGTTTTGGGGACCAGTGCCCTTTATTTAATAGATGGAATCATGAGGAAAAAAACTTCATGAGTTCAGACTCCAGCTTACACGGGAAACAGTGTTCACATATTAAGTGCTTCCCATTTTATTTGTATTTTATATTTTAGTGTTTCTATTCAGCAAGCTAAGAGGTTCCAGTTTGGTTATATTTTTTAAATGTGCCTGGGTATGATAATATGAGAAAACCACAATCTTTTGTTTATTCAGTCAGTATTTAATATCTCCGACACAAAATCATGTTAAAATTTGTTGAGTTGTTTTTATTTTAGCATAGTATGAAACATTCATGTTATAGAAAGATGGTCAATATTCTTGCTACTAGAGAAAACTCAGGTTTTTAAGAAATTGGAAGCTTATCAATTTGTCAATTAATAATATAGCTAAACATTAGGTTAACACCATAATCAATAACTTGCATTCCTAAAAGCAGCATAAACCTAAATGAATGTAAACTTGAATAAAACAATGAAACAAATATCTTGAATAAAAATCTATCATTTTTCTGGCATTTAGCAAGCAGACATAATTTAAGGGTCTCTTTTTCTTCAGTATGTAAATGTCTGAACTGTAAAGGGGTAAACCGAGCACATATATGGGAGATCAAATGAAACCGACACTGAGGACTGAAGGTTACAGCAACCAATACAAGTGGCTCCAAGTGTTTTCCTTCATGTGAAGTCGTTCTCTCTGCCTACCGGGAGGCTCTGGTGGTATTCCAATGCCTCTGAGACAACCTCATATTATTACATCATCTTTACCATGAGCTCTGATCGCCCTGCAGAGATGTAAAGGAACAACGAGACAAGAGCTGGAGAGGAGAGACAACAGAGGAAAACCATGGAGCATAAAGGAATGGAAATAAATCAGAGTGAAAGCAAATATGAAGAACACTGGAGAGGGAGAAGAGAAGAAGATCGGGTCCTCCAGTGGAATCCAGGAAACATAAAGAAAATAACAACTGAAACAAGATGATGAGAGGCTCAAAAATAGAAGAAAGTGAGATGCTTTTATGTTAAATGACACACCCAACTCTTGAGTCATCTTTCCACCGCTCCACACTCACACACAAAGACTCACGCACACAGACACACTCACATCAGCCTCCTGTCCCTCTGCATTAGGAGCCGCCTCGGGGCATGTGAGGCTCAGACATACTGAGGCAGCCGGGCAGAGACAGCAGAGTGGAAGTAGGGGGAGATCAGTCTGTTAAGAGCTGTCGTTTAAATAAAAGTTAGCTCTGGGAGAGGGCGCTAGCGCACACTGTGGGGGGCACAGTGGGCTGAGGGTCGACAGCGACGTTTCCTTTACAACTGCACAACCTTGCAGATATTCTACTGAAAAAAAACTATTTCACATTTGTAATGGAAATGCAGCTAGTGTTACATTTCCTTTAAATAAGAAACATAATGAAAATCACTAGAATACATTTGTTCACGTGATAAGTCGTTAAAAAACATACAGCACAATCATTCTCCTACTGCTTCCTGTTGTCTTGTTCTTCATGTTTTGCACCAGTCTCAACATCCGGTTGTTGATCATCTGTCTTACTTGAAACACCTTCAAGTAAAGTGTTTCAATCACAGCTTTGCAAACAAACTCATTTTGATATAAGCAAAAAAAATCACTTCATCCTAGCACCAAAACCTTTTATTTGCAAAGTGTAAAATTATGCGAATATAAGATCAATGGAAACACAACTAATGGCTAGTGCTGGCTAAAGATATTAGATCATTTGTGTTTTGGATGAAATCTAAAAATATACCATAGGAGTTTGAACTAAGCAGCCAAAGACAGCTGCAGAGTACAAATGTAGCTCACCTTCTCTTCACTTCAAATACACAAAGTGTTACCAAATAATTTTGGTCCAGATTCTAGAGAAAACATCCTAGTTCACCTGTCCAGAAAAAAGACAAGATAAAGGACATTGCTTTAAGTCCTTTATCTGAAAGGAGTCAATAATTTCTTAATATTATTATGTTCAAAAAATAGTAGTTCACTGGCAGGTTATTTCTCTTATAAGATGAGAAAATGTTTTATAAGTGAAAACAAGCATCTATATCTTGCTGAGAATTTACTTTTGAGTTAGTTTAGTTTTATTTCAAGTGAATTAAAATATCTGAACTAGAAAGCAGACCAAAAATACCTGGTAATATTTTGTGTTTTTGATTATTGGGGCATTTGTTTGACAATTGAACAACAACCATCTGAATGTGGTTTTGTTAAATGAAAATTGAATCTTTCTTTTATTGCCAATGTCACAACTTAAAATTGTACAAACAAGCTATATCACAAAGGAAGTGAATAGCAAATAGCTAAAACTCGCAAATACTGGAGAGCCCTTGTAAAAATTTACATAACTGCCAATTTTGATTCTTCAAACACCAAATATATCTAAATTCTGTTACAACCCGGCTCATGTGATCATGAAAAATAAGACAGGCCGATTTTAAAGCAGATTTATTCATGTTTATTCTATGACCTTCATCTTTAAGAAATAAAAACCAAGCTAAATTAAAGATTAAGAAAAGTTAAAAACTCAAAACAAACCAAAGTAGGACCAAACCAAAACACTGGACAGCCTGTTATAAAAAGACGAAGGTCAGCCAGACCTTGCTCTTGGGGATACAGCCAATCAGCAGCAAAAATAAGGAATAGGGCTCCTGGATTAGCTACTCCGTAAACTGTGTCAACTGTCTTAGATGAGTTCCAGAAAAAAGTCAGTGGTGTATTTTCCATTAAAAATTTGGAATTACATTCCACAGAAAAATCCACACACAGTTATCTGCAAATACTAAAATGGGAATAGGAGCTTATTGACTAAGTAATTATTTGTCAGATACATATTTGAATTAGTAAGAAATAACATCCAATAAATGAGACTGATAGGACACTAATAAATAAAATTACATTTCTGTTTTAAAAACAATTTTTTTATTTGATTATATGTAATATATATATATATATCTAGATATATCTATCTAGATATATATATATATAGATATATCTAGATAGATATAGATATATCTATATCTATATATATATATATATATATATATATATGTTAGGTGGTTTAGGTGGTTTAGTAGTTGTGATCTTTTTATGATACACAATGTTTTGAGGCATTATCACTTCTCTATTTCAGAGATCAGTAAGCAGCTTAGGTCCACATCCACCATGCAATTTGCAGGTATGAACTATTTATTTGCATTATTATTTGCTATTCAGATAGTTTTTATGTCACTAAACCAGTAGTGCACACTCTACATGTTCACTTCTATTTGTGATCATGTTCTATCATCAAAATAGAAAGAAATACCATGTTGTCATATTGCTGAAAATAGTTAGCACTGCAAAAAAATGCATCAGGTTTTCAGAGATAATCTGAAGGCAGTGTTATCTACCTCAGGCATGACAACAACTACTCATAAATGCATCAGAGAACCATGTTTAAAAAAAAATCATCCCATCATAATTATTGATTTTTTTATGTTTTTTTTATCATTTTATGAGTCATATTTGTCTTTGAGATAGTTTTTCTGGTTTATTGTTATTTTTAATGCGCAACTGGTTAGAATGTTTCAAATTTACATAGTGCATTATCTTATTAATTAGACATGATTCAATTTATTAAGTAAAAAGTGAAGATTTATGAAATTCAGGATTTCTTTTTTTGAAAAATAAAACAAACAAAAAAAAAATACAGGAGAGATCCAATGTTTGATGTCTGCAATCATAAATATGCACTGATACCAGATCTGATCATCTCAACAAAAACACACAAAGCAATTTTTAATCCAGAATTTGATCACTTTGATCACTAAGTCAATAGTACTGCAGACTTTAAGCAAAATAAAGTTCTTCAAACATGTATTGATATCAAACAATCTTGTGTCTGAAATTGAGTTGAATTTGCATGGGCGAGAGAATAAGAGAGAGGGAGGGGAGGTGGGAGGGATGATGGGTTCTTTAGTGGTTGTGTGATCGCAGCCACCAGTTCCACAGCTGGTGCACCAGCAGGCAGCCCAGCCTGGCCATATGTTGCCTGGGCTGCTCCCATTGCTCCCATTATCCTCGGAGTGTAGCCTCGACCCCCCCGCCACCCACTCCCAACTTCCCAATCCCAAACCACCAGCATTACAATGCTCTTACACTCCCCCTCCACCCCGACCCAGTGCCACTTTCAGCTCCCACCACAGCTATTATAGTTTCAGAAAAGACTTCTACAGTATCCAATCTGACGCCGGTTGGCCACACAGCCATTTTTAAACTGGGATTACAGTGGGCCAGTTCCCTAATGCTATGTAGCATTAGGGAACCTAATGCTACATAGAAATGATCATAAGCATCAAAAACACTGTTTTGTTGGTTTATTGTTGGTCTGTTTATAAACAGAAGCAGAAAGGATGATTATAGACCCCAAATAGCTTCACATTTCTATTCATTAGGATATAAACAACTAAACGATAACAATTCTAATATAGATCAATAAAAAAGATAGAAATAGCCTTTATTGTTTCACAAAGGGGACAATAAATAGCAGCAACAAATATAAATGTTCATACAAAAACTTATTAAAGTGTTAAAAACAACGTATATACAAAACAATAAGATTAAGAATAATAATGTAGAAAAATACCATACAAAAATACAACCGAAAATACTGTGCAGTTATTAGAAACTGATGTCCAACTGGATCTAACAGCATTTTAACAGACAAATAGACGAAGTTCATGATTATAGGTCCAAAATATCAAATCCAATATCAATTCATATTCAATCAATTCAGATCAATTTATTTCAGCACATTCATATAGCCAGATTCAGATACAAGAATAGAAATCAGAATAGAATAGAATAGAATAGAAATTGTGAGGATTTCAGTTTTCTGTGTGTTTAGTTTAGGTTCTGTTTCTGAGTCTCCGTGATGTCCCGTCTCTCCTCCCTTGATTGCGTCCCAGTTGTGTCTCATTCCCTGTGATTTCCTCCCTCTGTATTTAAGCCCACCTGTTGTCTTTGTCTGTGGTTGGGTCCTTGTCGTATGTCAAACGTCTGTCCGCATCTAAGCTCCCTGTGTTGGACTTATCATTAAATTCATCTTAAACAGTGACTACCTGGGCTTCTTGGCGTCTTCCTCACCTCCATTCACCACACATTGTGACAGAAATTTCCTCCAGTTTCTCACATTGGAGAAATTTATTTGTTAGATGTAACCATAATGATTGTTACATCTAACAGTCATTATTTGTTAGATGTAATAAATAATAACTGTATACGTTATTTGTGTAGACCAACATCTCGATGATGCTGTTACATCTACATTTCTCCACTGTTAGAAATGAAGGAAATTTCTATTCTTTTCCATTCCAACTTTTTACCAAAGAGAACAAGATTAACCATACTAAACCATACTACATAGAACATACATGTACTATCTAACCTACAGTCTAATGTGATAATATTTATAGCACATTGCAATTAGTCAGTTGATTATTAATAGCACTCAGTAAAAAGTTTCCCAACTAAGGAAACCCAGTGATTCTGTTGAGTTGAAATACAGGACGCAGGATGTATGTAAAAGAAAAGTTATCTAGAACACAGTTAAGTTCAAAATTATTCATACCCCTGGCATATGTAGGCTTGAAGTATTTTGTTGTTGTTGTTGATGTTGTTATTGTTTCTATAGATCGGAAGTAATATGAACATTATGGAGTGGTTCCCAACTTTAGTCTGAGAGAGAATCTGTAGAAGGAGCTAAAGTTAAGGGTGATGACAAACAGGCCCTTCAGTCTCCCAGGCTTAGAGCTCATCTCCAAAGATAAATCATCAAAATACCAGTTTCATATTCAAAAATACTTTATTGATCCATTACTTAATTTGCTAAACCAATTCTGCTTTTATGTTGTTTTTTTTTATTATAATTAACTGTATATTTTCCATCTCCATTCCCGTCATAAACAAATTACTGATTGTTGATTGAAAATCATTTTTAAATCAGCTGTGAGTATGAATAATTTGGACAGACATACAATTTTCAACTCATTCAGACAGCCTTAGACAAAATCAATCTTTGTGACTCAGTGAGTTTGAATGAGCAGTCTGTGGTCTTCAGTGTGTCAGGCTCACTGATGGCCACTTCAGAGTTCTCACAAGCACCTACACCTACAACAAATATCAGTTTCAGAAAATTGCAGAATGAATCTTTAAGTGTGAATATTGATACCTTAAAAACATTCAACATCAACATTTGGGTACTCTTCAAATCTTTGTTAGATGTTTGTGATTTTTAAGTCTCAATCAACGGGCTCTGTGCCAATACCTAGCAACCCCAATGAAGCCCAGCCCCGTTACCTAGCTACCCAACTGCAGCTCCAGCACATTTGGTCAGCTGGTTTCACTGCTGCATGCGCTGTGCAATGGCTACTGGACAAGACAAGTGTTTTTTTTATTTTGTTGACTTACCATCCAGAAACCACTTGCTGCATTCTTGTTGGTTGTGTAGGAGGCTCCACCTCTGCTTTTTAAAGAAGAAATTGCATATCTATTTGCAGCCATTTTTGCAAGCAAGTGTAAATGTTGAGTAGGGGAGGGTGGCCATCAGCAGCTTAGTTAGATTTAAAGTAACAGAGGCCCTAAAACAACTTATTCTGAAAGGAGCTCAAAATATACAGAACCAAACAGATTAACCACTGATTATCCAAAAATGACTTTGTGCTAAAAATGTAATGAGCATGTTTTGTATAGACTATAGACCTATTCTAGAAATCATAATAGGTCACCTTTAGAGTTAGCATACAGAGTATAAAATTACAATAACGGTTGTTATTCTCTTAAACTGAAACAGTCTGATTAAACTTTTAAATCTACTATTCAGCCTTAAACATGCAAGACAAACTTAATTTATTTCAGCTCTTTTCTTTTTGGATTATTCTCTGTTTGGGTGAGCAAGAACAGCAAGAACTCCTCCATCACGGTTTCCTCACCACCCGGCCCCTCGTCCTGTGTGGGCCCCCGGCAGAGATTCAGGGTCATCTACAGTTTCACAATTCCTGCTCTCACTGCTGTCACTTAGCCGCCCCACTGCTTACACACCAAGCCGCATAATCACATCAGCAGCGCTGGCTTTTAATCTGCTCCACCACCCCTGCTTCTTTTTCCATTAATCAGTTCTTTATAGCTTATTACAACTTTAGAATATGCATTGTGACTTTATATAAATAGAAATATAAACACAATTAGAAATTTTGGGATTTATGAATTATTTACTATTTTAGAAGCAACAGCTGATCAGAACCCCTCATGGCTTCAAGGGTCAAAGGTGAGCTTCATTTGAAGTAAACCTTATTTATATTACAGTCAGTTATGCTTCTGTTTAACTGAATTATTTTCCCATCAAGGTAAATTATAGTGTAGATTAATACTGCATGAAATCCAAAATAAAAATTCAGATTTAAACAAAACAATTTTAGGTTTGCGTGTTCCTTTTTTCATGATTTTTTCAGTTTCCTCTTAAAACGAAAAAGAAAAGTGTTGGTAGGAAACACCACATCCCCAGGAATGTTTGAAAAATAATGAATTTATGAGATTAAAACTAATCAATGGAAAATTAAAATCAACTAACAATTTTAGTCAATAAAAAAATACAACTGAAAATACTATAGACAAATGTGATAGATGGATGAGCTGTTTCCTTCTTCCAAAACCTGCAAACAGCAGAAAAAGTGTAGTAACGGACTCGCAGTTAACCCTCATTACATATTGATACAACAAATCATACAGTAAAGTGAGTATTAAGTATTAAGCACTTTAACCCCCCCCACCCCACACCCCCCCACTCCTTCTCCAAAATTTGTGAGCCAAATCTGTGAAGCTTTAATGTTTTATTTACTGTGAGCTGGTGAGCAGCAGTATGATAATTATTTGCCTCTGCTGTGGGGTTTGGAGGATTCCTGAGTCACATTCCTCTCTGTGACAGTTTGACGTTATCGCACTCCCGCACACCCCTGCGCACCCCCACGCACACACGCGCACGCACACAAACTGAAAAACAAATTATAAACATGGTCTTAGACACACATAAAATCCAGCACATATATAAAGTTTTGCATGCGAGTGTGTTTGAGCTATTTGGGGTCTAAAAGCAGAAATATTGTGGAAGAGACAAGATCCTGCAAAGTGTAACAAAATATGTGTTTTTCTCAGGCTCAACCATGAAGAACAAATCTTTAACATTCATCAAAGCACTGTGGAAGTTCCAGAATTTCACAGTGAGTGACAAATTTCTTAGTCACTCACTGACTCTTGATAGTTTTGATTTGGCCCAGACTATTAATATAAAGAAGTCTTGTGTCATTTGTCATGTCCTTTAAATCCCACATTAAACTGGTTTTTAGAATATATCTGCACAATATAGCCAAAATTATAAACATCCTGCCCCAGAAACATACATGTCCACAATGCAAAAACACAAGATATATATAGTGTTTTTGGTTGAATTTCTAGTGCAAATATCTCAGATCACTTAACAGATGATAAAACTAACTTACAAGCATCTTTTCAGTAAGATGTAAGAGCTTGTCAAGTCAATAATTTCTTAATATTTATTTTAAAAAGTGTCAGAATGTGTCACTTATAACAAGACATTTTCCATAAGTTAGAAGTGAAATGATCTAGTATTTTTTCATCAATATTAAGAAATTATTGACTAAAAACAAGTTTATGCGTCTTGCTCAAAGGTTAGTTTTAGGTGCCAGGTTCCCCAGACCTTTTGGAAAGGATCCACTGTTCAACGTTGTTTAGTAACCACCTTTTGAGGCATTTCCTCCTTCAGAGGGGACCAGTGACTGTCTCCATGATTATGATGTTGGCCATTACATAACATTTCTGTGTTAGTAAGGATTTATATTATATAATAACGTAGTTGTTTCAATGTGATTCCAACACTAATTGATTCAGCTGTGTTTACTTCCTAGACAAAGCCAAGGTTTGTGTAAACAGTTTATGTTTCCTATAGAATGAACTCCTGTCCTAATGCAGTATTTTTTATGTCTGCTTTGTGATCTCAGCTTCCAATCGGCTCCTATACCAATTAGCTTTAAATGTTTGCATTGATTTTATTATTTATATGTATAACTATATGCTAACAGATCAGACTGGTTTTGTATGGAGTCCTCTTAGGGACAGGGAGCGGGATTTTGTTTCTTTTTCTTTACCTTGCAAAAGCATTACATTCTCTTACAGTAAATTTGCAAATACACCCTTGTCTATTTTGTATGCAGTCACAGTGATATCAAATGCCAATTTAAAATAGCACACGTGTATACTGTTAGAATTTATATGACTCCTGCAGAAGGTTCCTGCACCAACTTAACTTTTTGGTGCAGAAAATTGGTTGAAAAATGATCTAATGTTCATGTTTCAGTGGAGATGGGAATGCTCATGAAACTGCCTTTCATTCATCATTCAGACCGACAGACACACAAAAAAACTGTTAAAACCTGTTATTTACCCCGCAAAAATAATCCAAAAACAGTCCAAATAGTTTGAATGTATTTTCTCCGTCTTTCTTTCCTTCTTTCAGAAAGTTTCTGCCATGTTCATGCTTTAGAGTAGGGATGGTATAAAGTCACATTAGGCCAATGTAATGAAAAAAAAGACTAAATTTCCACAAAAAGACTGAGAACATCTTAGATTGACTTCAGAAATGTTCTAGAAAAAAAAAAAAAACAATACATTTGTGAGTTTGGAAAGTCCAAAATGTTCAACTTTCCAAACTCAGAACATTTTTAAAAGTCAAAAGTTTCCAAATTTATGTCAATATTTCAAAATTTCTGAGATTTTTAGCAGAAATCTACTTTTTTTTTATTTCAAACGATGGCACATCATAGCATAAAAGCCCATGCTTGAACTATTTTACTTTGGCATTCTGCACATAGGTTTTTGGTGAGTTTGTCCCAAAGAAAAGGTACATCACAAACGAGATATTAACATTCATGGAATTACTCCCTGTAGCCAAGATGCCAGGAGAAAACTATTAAATACATTATTGAATGCAATACTTTTTTGAGGAAACACAACAGACAAAAACATAGTTTTGAACAGGATCTTCTAATGACATAAGTTGTGAAATCAAATTAAACAGAAACAGAAGTTCCTTGTCTGTAATCTATTTGTTTCTTCTTTCCTCCAGCATCTACATCCTCAGAGGAAACGGCTGCACTCTTGTCATCAGGACTCCTCCCACTGTCTGTGGTTCGATCATCATCTTGACCAGGAACCTTCTGCAGGAGTCATACAAGAAAATTGGAATGTGCTGATGTTTTTAAAACAGCTCCAACTTGTTGGGTGTTCAACAAGATTCTGAAACAAAGAAATAGAGATTCTATATACAGTATGTGCCAAGGTCCCTTTGTATTAGTAACACCTGATCCTGGATCTGCACGAAGCCAGTATTATTAGTTGATCAGCTGATTAGTTCCCTCAGTCGGTTAATCAACCAGTCAATGAATATAAGAGACTTTTATTCCTGATTGACTTGAACACTGAGCACCAATTTACCTCTCACATCGTCCTCATCATCAAGTCACCTGTCTTTTTATGGATGTTTTAAAAACAGGACATACTGTTTATCAAAAAACATATTTTGGAAGTTTTACACTTAATTTATTTAAAGATTTTTTGTGATGTAATACTTCATCTGTAAACCACCTGAGGGAGATTGTTGTCTTGATTTATGCTCTGAAGCCTTCTTATGAAATCTGAATAAAACAATAACATGGTAAAAAAAAAAAAAAAAGAAAAAACAGTAACAGAAATGAAGTATACCACATAACACAATGAGCCAATACATTCTTAAACACCAATACCATCATATTTACTTCTGCACATTTATTATGTTTCTAAACAGAAAGGGAAAAGTCCTCAAATCTTCATGCTTACCTGCTGAAGTTGCTGGTATGTGTTTGAGCCTGGTTCATTTAAAGAATAGTCAACTCATAGAATGAACAACAGGTTTTATGTCATCTTTTTTTCTACTGTAGTGAAATGTACATGAAGTTAGTGTGGATTGTTGGTTTTAAAGGCGAGCAGAGCAGTGTTGTGAGCAAGTGAGAGTTTTTGCACGAGTTTTTGCGCATACAACATATGAAACTGAAAACAAGAGATTTTGCTCTTGGACTGAAAATATGCTCCTGAAATTTGTAAAAATATTTCTAATAGCACAGCAGTAAAGCAACCCAAACAGATGATACAAGGTGGGCACTTTTAAAATAAAGCCAATTTTAAAATCAAAGCTGGTTATTTGATCTGGAAACTTATTAGGGGACGGCCGGATGAAGGGAAGAAACTGTGTCATTCTGGCATGTTTGGACTTAAAGTTGTGCTAAAGATTTACGAACTGAAGCTCACAAAACAACTCAAAATAGCCACTGACTCTGGCTTCAGATATCCACAAATGTCATTTATGTTTACATTTCTATGACCAGAGAGAATGCTTTATAGCTTACGGACCAAATTTTGCAACATTTATGCTCATCTTTATTACAACACCGACACTGCACGTATCTTGGATTTTTAATTTCACAAACTCACACACACAAACAACCAGCTGAACACTATCAATGTGTCTGTGTGTACCTGATATTGCAGGCTGCGGTTTGTGGGCCCGCTCTCCCTTCTCCTCTCGGCTTGACACAGGATGCAGCAGTGGTCAACGTTTGTTTGGTTAAAGCTGCAGAACCGCAAGGTCAAATTTCAGAGACGGGAGAAAAAAAGCTGGACATGGAAGACACAGAAGAAGAAGAAGAAAGCTGAGAAGGGAATAAGCCCCAATACGACACCTTTTTTCAGCATAACTCAGAACCTAAGATCCAGCACGCACACACAAAAACACACACACCTTTGTTTACTAAACTTTCCGCCTTTGAAATATTTATTAGCATTGGGAGTCTCAGCAAACCTGTGTGTGTTTGCATGTCTGCATGTGTGTAAAGCAGAGGGAGGTTGCCCATGAGACAGACGTCTATCAGGGGAAGAGGTGATAAGTGTGTGTGAGTGGAGAGAGCAAGAGATTGGATCATACTGATGTGACTGAGAATGTAAACGAGCATCAGTTTCCACACACACACACACACACACACGTGAGGTTTTACAAACTGTCCGAACTGATGAAAAACAAGGCCTCACAGGCTTCTGACCACCTAAAAACATACAGACATGTAAACATTTTCTCAAGGTTCTTTATTTAATGTCCTCTATGTGACTTTATGCGTTTAAAAGATACCGTTTTTTTGTCATGGTTGGTGTCATAGTGGACAATAAAATGGATGTCAGACTGGTAAATCTCCCACAGAGACGTCAAGCTAACAGCTACTGAGAGCCATGCTAAGTTTTCTAAAATCATTCATACTACTAATTAAATGCGACCACAAACTTCTATGTGAAGTGTTTCTGAACAGCTGTCCAGAGTCAGGTTAACAAGAAACTTGGACCCCATTCACACAGAAAAGGTTTTTTTTTTCTCCTGTAACAGGTTGTCAGTCTCAAAAACACCCACAATCACAAGGGACCATCTCTAGAAATACCTTTTGAAATTAACCTGTAAGCAGGCATACAGCAATCTTTTTATTGAGCCCACATTTCTATATTAAAAACGTCTGATGTAATATTCTCATCTTAAATGTCGTGTTTATAGTTGGAAGCAGAAAATCAAATAATTAACTAAAAAAAAGGCTTGAAAACATCAGTTTGTGTAATTAATCTATATGACATTTTTCAATTTGTGAACTGAATTACTAAAATAAAATCACTTTTCAATAATATTCTAATTACACACAGCAGTCAGAAAACACATAAGTAAATGTTTTCTGACAAAAAGAGAAAGATAAATGAATGTGAATATATTTGCATTAATACAAATCTGTAACAACACATTATAATTACTGGCCAAGCCAGTGTGTAATAAAATTAATTTTACCTCTTCTTCACACTCATAGAATACAGACATATAATTTAGAAATATTTAGACTTCAGAGGAAAAAAATAAATATAAAAAAACAATATGCACAACCAGTATTATAATACAGAAAAGTAGACATTATAATATAGAAAAATGTACTTTTGGATTAACAGAAACATGAGTAAATTTTACATGAAAAAGTGAAAAATTGTGTAAAATTTAGTTTTAGAGTTGACAGAAATGTTCATACATTTAATGCCATGTAGCATACAGGAAATGCCCTGGTACAAAATTACCAGGGCGTTTTTTGTTTGTTTTTTTTTCTCACTGAAGTTTTTTATACAGTGTCTTTTGGTTATTTATTTTCTTGTTTTGTTTTTTCAAATAGCAGGTTGTAATACAGTAGTGATCAATTCAGCCTATCAAATGTTCATTGTGTTCATCAAAGAAACAGCCTGGGGGAAGAAACTGTCTCTATGGCGGTTGATCTCTGCAAATAACGCTCTGTAACGCCAACCCCAGGTAAAAGTTTAAACAGGAAGTTCAAGTTCTGCAGAGATGCTAGCTGCCCTTTCCCTGACCCTAGACCTGTCGAGGTCCTGGATGGAGGGGAGGTCAGCCCCGGCGGTCCTCTCTGTGGACATGATTGTTTGTTGTGGTTTGGACCTGTCCTGTTCTGTGGTTGAGCCAAACCACAGAGTGATGGACAAACATGGGACAAACTGAAGCCTAGAGGTAGAAGATGACCAGCAGGTTGTACTTCTTTAGCTACTACACATCTGCCAGTCCTTCTTCTGTTTCTTATTTCAGAAACCCAGTGTTACCTCAAATGACTGCAGTGGCTCATTTAAAGTTAAAGTAAGTTTGGTTTGTTGAGAAACTGAAAACACAAAAGGTTCTGACATGAGAACGATTTTAATAGCTCTTAATCCAATTAGATCACAAGTCCAACATGACTAGAAGCTAGTGAAAAAATGTAATCTCAATATTATTATTTGAGTTTTGACAGCCAGTTTGTTGTTAGACAGCAGCATTCATGTTTTCCAGTAGCCTGGATGCAGCTGCCTGACTCTGAAAAACACTCCCTCCCTCTTTAATCACATTTTGTTTCATTGTTTTAATTTGCCAGCCCTTCCATTTCCCTTCTCTCTCCTGATTCTCATTGGACAATGAAATCTGGAGTAAAGTGGGACCGATCCTCATAAATCATTAAGCAAGGTTTGTTTTGCCTTGTGAATGTAATTAATACATAATTAATATTTAAAGATTGACTCATTTATCAAATTTAATTTCTCCACCGCAGCACATACCGAACTGAAGAAAACAAACGAACAGAAGAAAATGTTATTTGTGTTTTTTTTCTGA
Organism: Girardinus metallicus; assembly: GCA_903067095.1. Classification (NCBI taxonomy): domain Eukaryota; kingdom Metazoa; phylum Chordata; class Actinopteri; order Cyprinodontiformes; family Poeciliidae; genus Girardinus; species Girardinus metallicus. Next base: position 24,072 of record CAEGAE010058968.1, read on the forward strand.
GGGGGTGAGAATCCGGGATGGGGAAAGCAAAGAAAAGCAAGCAAACAAAAGGCTGAGGGAGGGGAAGACTAATGAGGACTAATGAGGCAGCTTCTTAATTAGCAGACAGGTAGCAGTTCAGTCCCAGAGGTGGGAGGAGTTAACTCGGCATATTTGTTACCATAAATCTGTCTCCTTTTCTCCCCTTCTCTGTTTTGTATTTATTTAAAATCTTCAATGTTATCCTGAGTTGTAAACACAGAATCAGATAAATACAAAAAATGAACTTTTCATATTCTGTTGTCACCTTTTCCAAAACTGACATGTAACCATACTGTTGATTATTTGCCAGTAGCCCTCATGATTTTAGGTTTTAGTGATCTAATTATGGATATTTTATTTGTCGTTACAATTCAGTTTTACCATATAATTACAATCTTCAAAAAAAAAATATGAATAAATATTTCATGCAAAAAAATTCTAATTTATTAAACAGACTTCTGCATTCATTTTAATTTAATACAAAAAGAAAACCGTAAAGTAATTTAGAAACTGTTGTACATGTCCTTTTTTTAAGAATTGCTTTGTTCATTTCATCTTTAGTTTACTATGATGCAGGTAAAACAGAGAAAAGGACAAAATATTTTCTGTGTCAATGTTTTAAATAAAAAAAAGTACCTGGTGGCCCCAAAGTGCTTTCAGCTTGACAAAGTTGGCACAACTGTCTTATTTGTTCTCTTGTCCTCTTCTGTTTTGATTTAGTTAAGTTTCCCCTTGAAAGACTCAGTAACACTCTCTTATTCAGTTTTACAATTTTTATTGAAATCTCATTGGAAATTTGATTTTTTTATAGATTTTCTGCCATGCTTAACTGTGGGCATGAGGTGTTTCCCCACATATCACATTATATTACTACAGGACTAAAGCAGCAAAAAAGTTCAAACATATTCTCTTCCACTGATGTTCACAAGTCACTTCTTCATGTTTCATGTATTTCAGAGGCAGGTCCAGGGCCTGGGGAAAGAAGATTTTCTTATAATTCTCTGCTGCCTTGCTATTGGTCAGGAGTTTAGATCGTTAGATGTCTTTCGCTCTAATTTAACACATTACCATTTAACAAGTATCTTTAAATGTTTTCAGCTTTATCAGCAATTAACTTTTAATGTTTTTAATGTAATTTAACATGCAGAACTGTTAAGAACAAAGTGCTGTTTTCCTCTATGTTGGGCTGCAGAGTGCTGTATTTTATGTAATTGCAGCATACGGATGTGTTCACAGTATTTCAGTTTTTATATCTTTTTTATTGGCAAAACTTTAGTAAGGCAGTAACCTTGAAAGAAATAGAGCGTTAGTACATTTTCTTTTAACTCTCCTGTTATGTTCGTTTCTGAGGTACAGCAATAATATTCGTGGGTCAGTTTGACCCGTGGAGTGTCTAATCATGCAGTAGTGTCAGAAACCAGAAAAAATCCTCCAAAATATCTGATTATTAACTCCAATACTAACCATTTCAATCAATATTTGTGCAATGATGTTTTTCTATTTCTCACAAATAAAGGATCAATGACGACAATTTACTAATTTACTCATTTGGACATAAAAAATGGAATTTACATTTTTATGTCCACTGAAAAAAACCTAGACACAAAAAACAACAATTTCCTTGAAAATGATCTTTTGTACATTTTTTTATTTTACATTTTTTTTTTTTTTTTCAATGGGTGATCTTTATAATTGAACTTGAGACACGTATACTGTTCTGGGTCAAATTGACTTGCTGATTAAAAGATAAACGAGTCATGCAGAGAGTATTTATGTTTCCCCACTTCTGCTGAGTGTCCATTCAGTGTTGGTGGAGTTTGCCCACGGGAACAGAAAAGGTTCCCATCAACAGTTGAATGAACACCTGCTTTCTCGCAGTTTCCTAGTGAAGTATAGAGAATAGTGAGAAAGTGGGCTTGTGTGCGTGGGGGTGTGCATGTATGTGTGGTGTGGTGTGTGCGTGGTGACATATGTCTCATAGCTGCAAGGAAACATAGAATTGGACTTTTTTTTTAATCTATTTTACCCTTCAACTTGACTGCCCGGTCAAATTGACTCGAACAGTATCTATGTAAAATGTAGATGAAGGGGGGGTTGCAAATGTGTAAAATGAATAAATGTTCAATTAATATGTATAGTGCACCTATTAAGACAAATAGAAAAAGTTTCATGCAAAAAAAAATACTTCCAACTATTTAAAACAAAACAAAAACTTTAAAATGGGTCAATTTGACACGCAACAAAACAGGAGGATTAAAAAAAAAAATTCTTTTTAAATGAAGCATTAAATAATCCATCAAAACTCTGTGCAGCCTGCGTTGATTCCCCTTTTGTTTGCTGTTTCTTGCTCATGCTCTCCTCCTCCTCATCCTCCTCTCCCCGTCTGGACCTTTTCCCCTGGAGGCTGCCATGAGAGCGGGATGCTCTGCCCGTTAAGTAGGACCACTTTATGCTGTCAATACCTTCAACAGAGCGCTATTGACTTCGGCTTTGAGGGCAAGTCGCCCTGTGACAAAGGAGGAAGATGTGAAAACTGCTCACTAATCCAGCAGAAAATAATCATTCTAACCTCGTTCTGTCCTTCAAGGACAAGTTCTATATTCTGATGAATATTATGCTGTAGATAATACTTACTAATGTGTATTGTTGCGTACAAACTCTGACATGTCCTTTGTTTCTAATTATTCATTTAGCCCTTTTAAGTCTTTTCATTTTAAATCAGCTTTAATTGTAAAGAACCCATAAAGTTATTTAATTCTTAACAGATTTCAGTTATTTGAGGAGTAATGGACATTATCTCCAAACACTGAACATCTATAAACATCTACAAACATTTTTTTCTCTGGTTTCATTAGTCAGGAGACAAAATATGGTTAAAAAAATCTCACTAAGACACTTTTACATAAATTCTTCCCACATGAAACCATCATACATCCCATACACATATTTTCCATTCATACTTGACATATGAGAATATGTAGTGGTACTAATATAAGTATTAGTATGGTCAAACATAAAACACAAAATGTAGAAGATTGTAGGGGGATGAATTCTTTTGCAATATTAGTTATTGTTCAGAAAGAGTGTAAAGCTCATGCTTTTAAAGCTTCAAAATTGTGTGTGGTCTGAAATGTACATGATTTGACTGATTAATAGTTTAAGACTTCTTCTGAACATACAAAAATGTCTGAGGATAAATATGGGTTTGGATTTTATTTCTGCTTTAGTCTGGGACAAATTCAAGTTTGAAACATTTTGTGCTTCTCACCACATCTTTGCACATTTTTAATTTTTGAGGCAAAATCCCTTTCAGCAATTAAAATATTTAATAAGGACAGTATTTGATAATATTGTCTTATATAATATGTAGTTATTTTTACTCTGCTGTCGGTAGTAAAACATCACCGTAATAGGAGTTCTTTCCTGACAACATGTCATCCGTGTCCAGCAGCAGGCCCAGAGATTTAATTATTATTGAGTTTGTTAAAATCTTTTGTAAAAACATGTTCTTTGTGGAGCAAAAATATGCATTTTCACGCCTGCAGCATGCATTTTTAAAACTAACAGACACTTGCTAACAGTGAGGCAAAAGGAAAGCTCATATCAGACACAGAAACATGAGAGAAATAACACAGGAGCAAACATTTGAGTCCAATCATCCGCCCAGGTCCCTGAATAATGACATTTGCATGTGATGATGGGACAGCGTGCCTGCCTGAGTGAATGTCAGAAGAGAGAGAGCATTTTACACACACACATACACACACACACTTCCTGAGTCCGCCGTTCTGATGAAAGCAATTCCAAGCTAATGGGTTAATTTCATTCCGCTGCTTTCTGCCATGTTGAGGACAATTAGCTTGGAATGGAGCTGTGAATATTTAATGACCTCCATTGCAAGGTAAGATGGGGAATGGAGGGGGGGCGGCAAGAAAAGAGAGAGGGAAACCTGGGAGGAAGGAGTGAGAGAAAAAGGAGAAAATGAAGGATGTCAGCAGCAGGGAGAGAAAGGATGAAGGATTTCTCAGAGAAAACCGTTCTGATGATTTTTAAGGGACACACAAAGTTTGAACTGATTGTCTTTATAACGGTCATGACCGTTTTTAGATGCTCATGTAGCGAACAACGAGATGATGAATCACCGTCCGATGCAGCTGACGGGGATTCTTACTGATGTTTACGTATCAAAGCTGTGATCCTTTCCAGATTGTTTAATCTAATTTCTATTAAAACTCAATCTGGAGTTTTAGAATTTTACTTAATCCATGTGCACTTTATGAAAAGGAATAAAATAAATGTATATTATAAGCAGATCTGCATTGGATCTGAGGAAAAGTTTAGAGGCAAGCACAAGAAAGAAGAGCCTAAAGAGATGAAAGCCTCTGAGGTTCTGCTGCAATGGGATGATATCAGGAAGTAAAACTTTATTCACAGAAACTTTCTCTATATAAAGGTGTATAAGACCTATTGTTTGTACATATGCTTTCTTGTTCTATTGTTATTTTCTATCAGCTGAGCCATTTGGAGGTCCATTGAATACACAGTAACCAGTGTTCAACATAACTGCTGAAACACTAACATAAGCACTGGTTTCATAAGTCTTATATTTAAGACAGTTATTTGGAAAAATGTTTATCCTACCTGAATTTGTTCAATATTATTTAATTGCACATAATTTAAAGTTTCCGTCTGTCTGATGAAATTATTTTAAATGTTAAATCAGATGATCTGATTAGTTACTCCGCACTTGAGTAGCCATTTTACCAAACACTTTTTTTTTTTACTCTTACTAGACTAAATTCATTTTTCAAGATAAATTTTAAAGTGCTAACTTGGCTGTTTTGTAAACATTCAGCTGAATAAAGTTGGACATGTGTGTTGAAGTTTTGGTTATCGACTTACAAATTCTTAAAGTAGATTGATGTTAATCCATGCTTTTATTTTGAAGTGGGTGAAGACCATTTATATAACAGTTCCACTTCCTCTCCTTGTGTTCTCTGTCTCTTTTCCCTACAAACATTAGAACAAGAAACATAAAAGAACAAAATAAACCTGAACAATAGAGAGGGAGATAAACAAGAATACAAAATCTTTATTATGTAACATGTAAATTATGACAAAATTAAATTGGCGCTTGAGTATTGTAGTTTTTAAGGGCACGTAGAAATTTAGCACTTTAGTATTATCTTCCACTAAACAGAATATTAGTGTTAGTGGAACTAATGTTTAGGATTAATGCCTTAAGATTATCACAACCAAATTTTAGTTAGATGTGGACACCACTGATTACATTAACCAGGTACTGACAATACACAGGTTGTGAAGAGCATCAGGTCTTAATCATACAAAGTTTTGTGAAAGCGGCTGCTTCTGATTCTTCTCAATTATTTTTTTAAAACCTCTTAACTTCAACTCGAATAATCATAAATCCATTCAGAAACTTTGCAACTCCTTTAGTCCTTGGATTAACATTGGTGTGAAAGGGTTTTACACTGGCTAGGCAGATATTTCTTGTAAATTATTTTTGCTCCAATAGAAACTTGCAACTTTTAGCATTATAACTTGAGCTGAACTTTAAGCCTTTGTAGTAAAAGAGCAGGAGAGAATGTAGAAACTGAGTTGTTTACCTGTTGGCCACCATTGGTCTCTATGCTCCTGTTTGTTTTTTGTTTTTGTAACGAATGTAACTTTTGTCACCTGAGGATTCGGCTGAAGCAAATTCACAATTACTGTGAATACCAGAGATGATGTTTGCGCAGGCCTCCCATCAGATGGGCTGATGTGTTTTTTTTGCCCTGAGGTGACAAACCATGATGGCTGTGCTGTGGCCTGTCAGTCAAAATCCCCTCCAGTATCTCAGAGTTCACAGAGAACAACTGCAATCAGTGGAGAAGACCAGCAGTGAGAGTCTGCCTGAGAGGAGGATGAACAAGAGGAATGTTACAGGCATGGAGACATGACGATTCATTGTGGGGTCAGTTATGGTGTGTCCCTGTGAAGTTTTACATTAAGGAATCTGTTTTTGCAATTTGTAATAGTTTGTACATTTGTTTTTATATAATTTAAGAAATTGACAGCTTTCTGTTCTACTAAATTCTCTTTTATTGACCTATAACAGGAAGCAAATAAACCACAAAGAAGGGAAATTAATTTGATCAATTCATGCTTTGCCACTTATCTGATATCAAGTCATTGAGTCCATTAAAGGAACTCCCATTGTTGTAGAACTCGAGATCATTTTTTGATGGTCTCGGTCTCGGGCGCTGAGGACTCTGGATTTTATTTCAAGACCAGTCATGACTACAACTGTGGAAATATCACTAAACTTACAGCAATACTATCCAGTTTATTTGTTAACATGTTTGTTTTCACTGGATGCAAAACGTATCGATTAAAATCCAAGCAATAACGTGACTTACCAATTAGTGTTTCTGTTATTCCCCCTCCCCACCTTTCACTCGCACG
>CAEGAE010058984.1:0-45455 GCA_903067095.1 Girardinus metallicus
TTCAAATTTACTGCAGCTATAAATAACTTCAAATACCCTCAAACTTCACAATATCTATAAAATACTAAAGAAAATGCCGTAAAGCAGCACAGTAGCAGTCTCCAAGTTTTAACCCAATTTTGATATTTTTCAATATATAAACTAATCATTAGCAATTATGGTCATTTTTATAATAATAAAGCACTTTAAATCACAGATTATTCAGTTGACATCAGGTTATTTTGGAAATCTAACAATAGACTTTCTTATTTCAAAGAAACTGAAGCTGAAAAATCTTTCTATTTTCTAATAGAATGAGTCTTAATATATATTTAATTTACACTTTTGTATTTGTAAAAGAACATATAAAAGTAAGATAGTCACATAGAGTAACAAATGTATGCAACCAGACATTGAACCATTGACTCAATGCTCTGGATGTTTGTAATTGATGGATTTCCTCTTTAGCACTCAGCTGTGTTTTTGCACTGCTTTGTTAATCAAGCAAGCAGTTTAATCTCCCTCATGACCTGAGATAGTTTTGATTTATTTACATTTTTTTATTTTGCTGATATGATTGGAAAATAGTGTGTTGTGTAATTAAAAGCACAAAAACAAGCAGAAGCTGCAGCGGCAGTTTTGGCCATTCAGGTCTTTTCTCATCTCTTAAGTGGCAGCACAAGATGAGACATGAAATAAATCAAGCTGGAGCTGGTGGTTTAACTTGTAACATTCTTTAAGGGACAAACTAATTTAACTGGGAGGGGAGTTGTTGCACAGTGGTGCTGAAATGTTGTTCTGCTTCTCCTTCAGTTGGAAAAGAGAACTGGCGTGTCATCTGCAAAACAATTTATAATGGATGGCTTGAGTCCGACTGAAACAACGCCAGGACAGTTAGACACATAATATAGCTGAATATTTTACCAAAACCTGCAGAAAGTGAACAAAAAGCTGCTTTGAAGATGAACTTTTTATGTGTAAGTTGTAACAGTAACTGTCTGAGGTACTTTGGCTTTATGATATTTTCCAGTGGTATCTGGAGGGAGATTTAGAAAACTTGTAATTTGTTTTTAACAAATTTTTTTTTTACTGCTTTGTTAAACCAAGACAAAACACCTTATTATAAAAGAAGTTTTATTTTCGTCCCGCCTCATTTCCTTGAATTCAGTGTTTTCTCTCGTCTTGTGAGCTATTGTCTAGTTTGTAGATATTTTAACAGTGCATACCAGCTCACTAGACTACCTAAATCCTTTTAAATGCTTACAAACATTCAGATTTTTACCCCAACTTTGGATCAAAACTTGTTCTGTTCAGAAATTCCTCCATTGAGTTTTCTATTTTACTCTAAATTAGTTTGGGGTTGAGCCATAAAATGCGGACATAAGTCAACCGAATCTTACAGTTGACAAATAAAAGGAGCCATTAGTCAGTAGTAGCAGAGCATTTCCTCTTCTAAGTCCTGGTCCGGTAGAGGATTGTAGGAAGGTGCTGCCCGACCCGACGTGTCCTCTTAATCTTTCATAGTCCATAATAATCTGCCTATGCTGCCCTTTCAGGAAGGTTTCCCTCTCAGGTTTCCCTCCAGAGGATTCTGGGGCAGTCGACAGTAGCAAACCTGTTCGTGCTTTGCTCCTCGCAGCTGCAGGGGTTTTCCAGGAAGCACGTTTAAATCTCAGGATACTTTTAAAGGGAATGTTTTATGCTTTCTTGAACAAGTTAGGATCAGTCTAAGGGCACTTTAAATACATTTTTTGCACAGAATTATTCTTAGATAATGAGATTTTAGTCTGGTCAGTTCTGCCTGTTTTAAGCTCCTTTAAGAATGAGCTGTTTTAGGGTCTCTTTGTCACTTTTAATCAAAATGGCTGCAAACAGATGCACAATTATATATCTGTACATCTTTGAAAATCATTAGCAGAGCCTCCTGCACAACCAACAAGAATGCAGCAAGGGGTTTTGGAATGCCAAGTCAACAACAACAAAACGCTAGTCTTTTCCAGCAGTCATGGAACAGCAATGCTCAGTTTTATTTTGCTTTTAGAAACAATATAAAAAAGTTTTTATTTTGTTTTTTTTTTCTTCTTTTTTTCGTTTTTTTTTTTGGCAGTAGAGACCCTTATTGACAGCCACAAGACATGAAATGGACAGTTTGGGAATCGAACCTGCTGTTTTTCTTTAATTCTTCACCACTCAGCTGGAATTTGTATTTATAAATATTTAAAATCGTACAGTTTTACTTAGTTTTTGGCTAAAGATTATTATTTTTTCAAGTTTTTCCAGTCGCCTCTTTGAGTGGGATCCCCAGGGAGGTCCCGCTGTGTTTCCACAAGCCCATCAGCTGATTTATGACTGACTCACCAACACAATATTGTCTGCACTTTTACATGTTTGGACTTGCTTTATTATAGAGTTGCTGTCCTTTCAATCAGAGGAGCTCAGAAGCGAAAAGGCTAATGGATGTCGTCAGCGTTTTAAAGTTATAGAAAACGGCAGCACTTTCACTTCTCACGATGACTAAGCTGTCCGCCCTCTGATAAGTTGAGCAAAGATGAATATTATCGGTCTGGTATTTGAGACTAAATGTGGTAACTGAAGCTTTGGCAGCATAACTTTATTACAGATGGTCAGAGGAGGAGTTCTTCATGTTCCTGCTTGTCTCTCTATTTAAAAATGTCTTTTGCTTCCACTTACAGATGATTACATAAATATTTACCTCAGAATATTAATTTACAGCCACATACTGTTTATTGTCATTCTATTATTTAGGATTTTTCTTTTCTAAGGTGACTAGCTAAGATGCTATCAGTTGTTAATGTATAAATTCTCATACAATATGTGCAAAAATATACCAAGAAACTTGTCAATACCTGTGAGTGATTTGGACTCTAAATTTTATTGTAGCATTTTTTTGTAATTATAATAAAAAAAATTATGATAAAAAACTGTTTATTTTTTATTTTTATTTAACTGTGTGAAGAAGCTCATTTCTAAAAATGGACACCAGTGTGATTTATATCACTAAGCTGCTTACAGTCGCTGCTTTGAGTCATAATTTTCATCCAAATTGAAGAAAACAGTTTTTGGGATTTTCAAACATTGATTTGAATTTATTGTTGTTGCAATAAATCCAGGTCATTTTCACAATAAATGATACGATAAACGTCTACTGACCTGATCGATTTCTATCTGGACTGAAACTCAAACATCCAACCCTTTTGTGGTTAGTTGTGCTTACTAGCTAACACTCTTCAGTGTGGAAGTTTTTGCTGTGGGAAGAAGACTCATTGTGGATTTTTAAAAACAAAGTTAGAGGAAGCACAAAATATTTACCAAGCTTATTTGGAAAAAGTATTCCAGGAAAATCTTTTCAAAAACACTTTAAATCCAGAACCATCTTTCTTTCCCCAGTATTTCAGTTTCATTCAGAACCAAATGAAACCAATGTTTGTCTTTGAAATGAAGCCTCAGTTTGAAAAAAAAAAAAAAAAAAGCAAGATGGAGTCATTTTAGATTTGTTTGAAAACACAATGTATTGATTGTCAACTCTTTGCTTTTCTTTGTAAAACTGACTTGGATTTTTTTTGTTTTCCCAAAAATATTGCTAAAATCTTCTTTTTCTGGATCGTCTGACCCCCATATGATGAGCCAAACGCTTGGCTTCATGATTTACAATATGACAAATAGTTATTCAATAACTCTTGAGTGATGGAGGGAAAACAAACAGCATAAATGATGGTCAAAGCTAACATGATTTCTTGACAGAAACCACAGCTCAGTGATTATGTGACGTTGACATAACCAAAACGTTGAGGTCACGGGGGGTCATGAAATGTGCAGAAATATATACACAAGGCTGGTTGTTGGTGTCCAGCAACATGAAATGGAGCTGCACCGACTTTCTGCCAGTTGGAATTGAGAACTGGTGTGCATAATAACACTTCGAGGAACGGCCGATATGTCCGCCAGGATATTTCTAGAAACTATCCCTCTGGTTTGTGTCACTTCATATTTCAGGCCTGACAGGAACGGCGTCTAACCTCCACTACCAGGCTGCATATGCAAGATCTTTGAAAGATTGTGGTCATCTTTGGTGACATGCGTGAAGGATTTTGAGGATTGCATCATAGGTTTCAGACTTTTACGCATGACAAAGAGACTTTGTTTAGGTCACGAAGCACAATGGAGTCATTATACTCTTTGTTTGTGAACATGCCGGAGTCAGCTTTTCTTCCTCTGCCTCTTTAAACCTAAAGGCAGCACTTATTTTATCTAATTTACTCAGCACAGAGATACCCTGACATCACATGAGGCGGCTCTTTCAGGCTGTGTCCGTGCAGAGGAATGATAAAACTAAAAGTGCTGAATCCTGGCTTCAGCCCTTTAGTCTGGCAGCTTTTCAAGGAGGAAATCAATCAGTAAAAACTGAACCAACATGGTTGGCGCTGCTAAGTATTTTGCTTTCCATTAAAATTTTGAAGCCAGATTTCATCCAGTTTCTCCAAACAGTCCATAGAACAAATTACACCAGACTTTCACACGTCAGGATCGGTTTACGAGGCCGGCTGCGTTCGTTTCAGCTGATAAGAACGGTTGTGTAATGCCTTCTGAGAACATACTTGAAGTTATGGTGTTACTGTTATGTCAGCTGGGATTCAGGAAGTCTGCATAAAAACTGGGACACAAAGTCTGGTAGACAATGTGTGTCTGAAAGTTATTCGATATATTAAGCTAATAAAAGGTTGTTGTTGTTTTTTTTTTTGTCTTATTGCAACCAGACGATTGATGTTCCTATGTATGGTTGTATTTATTCTGCAGTATGTGTTCTCCACACATACTGTCGAAAAAGAGAAATGCAGCGCCTTAGGGCAGCAACAACATATTTAGCATTATAAACGGGGCTGAAACAATTAATCGTGATAAATCTATTTAATGAAATAATTGTCAACTAATTTAGTAATCAACTGGAGACAACACTTTAAAGAAGGCCATTTGCTGAAACATATACAGAGCAGTAAGTAAGCCAAAACTACAAAACAATTTATACATTTTGCATTTCAGATGAAGTAATAAAAAAAACAAAACATTGTAAATATATCCTACTCACATCCCAAGAGGCGAAGTTTTGACTTCACCTTCTTCAAATTCTATGAAAAAATGATCCTAGTAAGAACCTTTTGCTATCTAGTTATTAATCAGTTCATTAATTAATCCAAAAAACAATCAACAGATCAGCTCTTCTCTGTATTGAAGCTTTTCACATTTTAGTGTTAGAAGTATTTTTTTTAGCTACAGACGCTACAAATTATCAAGAGTTCACTAAAGCAATTCTGTGTTATTGTATTTTATGGAACAAAATGTTTATTTTTATATTTAAAAAAGAAATGGAATCGTTTGCATTTTTATTTCTGATATTGTATAAAACGGCTTAGAAGAAAAGTCAGCAAAATTTGCCCATTTTAATCCGATTAATCGATTGTCAAAATAAATATTACCCTAATCGATAACTAAAATAGTTGTTAATTGCAGTCCTAATTATAAATTATTTTTTTATATGTAGAAAGAAAATGCAGCAGAGGAATAGTTTAACTTGTCGTACAGTACCATGCAAAAACTTTAATTTCTCTTGCACTTTACAACATTTTACAATCATAAACTTTAATGCATTGTATTAAAATTCATTTGATAAACCAACAAAAAGCCTCTAATCATAATTAAATGTTGTTCTGCTGTAGGGTGAACATCTTTCCTCTGTTTTTAGCTCCATCCGTCTTCCCATCAACTCTGACCAGCTTCTCTGCCCAGCTGAAGAAAACCATCCCCACAGCATGATGCTGCCACTGCCATGTTTCACTTGTCAGGTGTCCAAGGTGTTTGTTTTCTAACACATGATAGTTTCTCCTCTTCAAATCTGAGGTGAAACATGCCGATGTTCAGCCCAAATCTATAAATCATGAAACAAACAACAGATATCCACCTCCAGAAGTTTAATGTTAATTTAATATATTTTAAGAAATGATGTGTAAATTACAAATTAAAAACAGTTTGGCAGTATTCAGCTTTGCTAAAGGGTATGTTACCACCTGCCCAGTCATGCCTGTAATTTACAGCATTTTAAAGCATTAATGGTTTAATTATTGAGTGATAGCAGTTAATGATTTTTAAGAAAGTTTTGGCTTGTGCAGCGTTAATTTTGAAAGCAAATTTGAATTTACTTTTGATTTAAGTCTTGATTAGTCATCTCAAAGACTTCTAGTTTGAGTCAACTAAATGTGCTACACATCTAATTGACCAACAGGGGTTATTGGTTTTTTATGTTGTTGTTTTTGGGGGGTTGTATTACAGTGAGGTGAAATATTTGTTCTAGGATGTGCTGGATTAAGTTCTCTTTTGGAAGACATAAACACTTTACTCTTATTCTAGATTTGAAAACTCTATTTGATTTGATTTTTTTTCCCTTAAGGTTTAAAAAACACAAATACTAAGTAATATTTCATGTACAGACAGCATGCACAACTTCTCAGATAGGAAATTGCAAGAAAACAGTGCAAGAATCTGAAACTTACAAGTCGGTATTTAGAATAACTTGCAAAAGTTAAATGATTGTTTTAATAAAATAAATGTGTGTATGCTAACATTAAAATTCATTGATATTTGGACCTTCTAAATGGGTTTTTGTTTTAGTTTTGCCCAGAAATTTTCTCGTCAACAGTTTTTCTGCTTCTCTTTGCTCTCTAGACTCCTGACAACAGCTGAGTTATGTTTGAAACTGTGACAAATGTTGTGACATTTGCTTGTTTACACAGATTTGGCTCACTGGATTTGCAGAAGTTCTGTTGTTAAAGAGGCAAATCTCTTTATCCGACTATAAACAAACAGGTTAATGCCAGAGCCACGAGGGGCAATAGACCGAGCGCCAGCTTGATCTGTGGATTACACTTACTGGGGTACCTCTCCTAACCAGTAGGTGTCACTGTGAAGAAAAATGAATATAAAGTCAACCAGAAATAAGCTTCCGACATAAAAACAAACAGAAAACGTTGATCTTTTCTGCAAATGGCCGTCATTAAATCTGAAGTAGTTTCAAACAACTGTATTTCAAGCAATTATTTAATTGTTTAATTTGTTTATTTTATATGTAAATTAAAGTAGTTAATTTTTGTATTACTTTGAAAATCTAGCAAACATTTTGCAATTTATAAACTGTACCAAAAATTTATTAATAATCACCAGTGTATCAAGTAGACTGATAATAGATGCACAGTCTATTAGCTAGTAGCTTGATATTGTCCAAGATTCATCAAACTGAGATTTCTCTGACTGCGATCCAGGCTATGAAATGAAATTTATGGACTTTTTTGAATTCTCAAAGTACCCTGTGGATAAAGTAAAAGAAAATGGAAAATTCTGGAGTTTTACCTGATAAATGTGTAGGAACAGTTTGAAATGACTGAACATTTTTTATTGGGCCTTAGTTTGAAATTTATGGATGTTGTTTTTGCTATGTTATCTGTAACTGCTGAACTATTCCTTAGCTAATCTCACTAAACACCTGTTTTCCTCTCTAATCTGGCTCCTACAAATATCCTCTTATCTCTGTAGAAAAATGCATGTTGTCTTTCGGTTTATATTGGCTTGGTTGAACCGTTTTAAGTAGTCGTGCATCGCCGAAAGAATTGTTGTTGGACTGTGAAATGTTTTCTTTTAAAAGAACAAAGAGTAAAATGCCTAACATGCTTAATGGGTGACACAAATTTGCAGAAAGGTTTTCAGTTTGGTTTGTTGCAGTGGAAAAACTTGAGTTTTGATATGTTGATTCTTTCAGTAAACTCGGTTCGATTGGGGACCAAAACTGCAATATTTCTTACATTTTCAGTTGCACACTGCATTCCGTCAAACTAAACAAATAATTTGAAAAACCTGTTAACCCAAAAAGTATGTAATTAGAGTGTGAATGAAAACAAGACGTTCACATTTACTGTTATTTTGTTCCACAAATGTAACAGACTGCTGTGGCTCAACAGAACATTACAGTGTTTTCCTCTCTTTATTTTTTAAATGCAAAGCTAAGAAACTCATTTTTAGCATAAAAAATGTTAAAAGAATAAAATATGAGTTCGACACATATTCTCAAAATGTGTTGAACTCAACATCAAAATATGTTTCACATAAAAACCTGTAAAAAGTAAAAGCTTATGCACACTTCCATGATGATTGGGGAGGCATCTTTATTGAAGTAATGACCATCAGTGTTTTAATAAAATTAAAATTTAACTTCCATGTCATATAATACACAATTTTGTCTTAGTCTGTCACAAAAAATCCTATTAAAATATGCCGTATTTTTCGGACTATAAGCCGCTACTTTTTTTCCCCCACGCTTTGGAACCATGCGGTTTATAGCCCGGTGCGGCTTTTCTGTGGATTTTTCTTCAACCGCCAGGGGGCGCTTTAGCAGGAAGTGAATTATTGGAAGTCAAAATTGGAAATCAAAGAAGAAAGCGCTAATTTTCATTTAGTACAAGCACATACTAGCAGCAGGCACGACGGAGAAATGTATTCAAACCCAAACCACCACATCATGGAAAACACAAAGAAGTT
The DNA here is from genome assembly GCA_903067095.1 of Girardinus metallicus. NCBI lineage: Eukaryota > Metazoa > Chordata > Actinopteri > Cyprinodontiformes > Poeciliidae > Girardinus > Girardinus metallicus. Next base: position 8,578 of record CAEGAE010058984.1, read on the forward strand.
CATATGATGCCGCTTTTAAGTTGAGGGCTAAAGATCTGGCAGGACAAGAGGGAAATGGCGCCGCTGCACGTAAACTCGGCGTGAACGAATCCATGGTTATATACACCTTACTGTATATAAGGTGCGCTCTATAGTCCGGAAAATACGGTATTTAAGTTGAGGAAAACATGGAAAAATTCAGTGTGTGTGATTTAATTATGTAGAAATTAGCAGCTTTTTTTATTTCTTAGATGTTGTAAAATAAATTATAGCATTACAGTTTAATTTTTAGTATTTTTAATATTACTACCCTCCTGCTTATAGAAAAAACACCAATGTTTTCCATCCTGCAGGAAACTTTTATTAAGAAATCTGCGTGTGAATATCAGCTGTAAAAACATCAGGCACCCGACCGAGTGTAAACCTGCAGACCCGGCTGTTCTCAAACAAATGGAGACGTGTGTTTAAACTGTCAACAGCGTTGGAGTTCTGCAGAAAGTTGTTGACGAGCTGGTGGAAAACTGCTTGGCCAAGCGTTCGTTCATCTCAACATTCAGCAGCTCGTATCTCGACCTTTGAAACCAAACATGGCTATCTGTGTGTGCATGTCAAATACACACTTACTAAAGGGCAAGGAGACACTTGGCCTTGCAGAAGAACAATGTGCAGACATTTAGAAGGTTAAATGTGAGGATAAATGGAGACATGCTCTTCTGTTGCTTGTCTTTATCTGTATTTTCTGTTTGTTCCGTTTGCTTCCTTTATTTAGTCTGTAGTCTGTTTTGCAAGCTTTTCTGCGGGCTTTGTTCCATAAAAAACTGCTTTGCATTGAGAATTTGAATGCAACCGCTGTTTTTGAGGCTGAAAAGTAAGGCACCTTTCTGGGAAGCAGCAGCTGAATTAAATATGCTTCTCGGCATTCATCAATCAGGGAGATGGTTGATGAATTAAATATAGAGGCGCAGAATTAAAAAGGTCCCCCTGCTCTGCTGCACATCACTGATCGGGGCTTTAGTTACCGCCGAGGGCACAAAGTTCATGACCTCTGTTTGAATAAACATAAATTATGTTTTATTACGTTGAGGTCAGATTAATGGTGCTTATGGAACATTTTATATAGTGTCTAATGTATAGAAGTCAGGTCTGTTTCATGAGAAATCATACATTTTAATTTATTTGAGATAATTGCAAAGAAATATCTGTTGTTTGGTTAAAATAAAATATCTTTTGAGGATGTAATAATTTATCCATCTGTCAATCCATTCATTCCTCTGTTGGTTGTCTTTCTGTCCGTCCATCCATCCATCCATCCATCAATAAAAACTACATCCATCCATTTATCTATTGGTCCATCCATCCATCCATCCATCAATAAAAACTACATTTATCTATTGGTCCATCCATCCATCCATATGTCAATAAAAACTTCATCCATCCATTTATCTATTGGTCCATCCATCCATCCATCATCCATCCATCCATCCATCCATCCATCATCCATCCATCCATCCATCCATCCATCAATAAAAACTACATCCATCCATTTATCTATTGGTCCACCCATCCATCCATCCATCAATAAAAACTACATTTATCTATTGGTCCATCCATCCATCCATCCATCAATAAAAACTACATTTATCTATTGGTCCATCCATCCATCCATCCATCAATAAAAACTTCATCCATCCATCATAAAATAATGTTTTTCCAGATCTAATTCCTGATCCCATTCTTTTGTCCATCTGTAGATCTGTCAATCATCTGACCCTTGCTCCATCCATCCATCCATCCATCCATCCATCCATCCATCCATCCATCCATCCATCCATCCATCCATCCATCCATTCCATGGCTTCATCAATTAGCACATTCATCTGTCAGCCAGTTGACCATCTGTCCATTCATCTCTGTCTTCATTAATCACTTCTCCTTCTACACATTTTTCCATTCTTACTCAACCTTGAACCACAGGCCCATGGCTGTGTGATGTGGTATCAACAAAACGCTTGGTAGTTTATGTCTAGAGCAGAAAGTGTGGACAGGTAAATGAGGGTTGAACAAACAAGCACAAACTTTCCCCTCCCCCACGTGTTTCTTTCACAGACGCTCTTATTGATCTTTGTCTGTGTTGTTGCGTAATGTGCATGGAGAGGGAAAAAAAACAGTTGCTGTCTCATGCATGTCTGCCAAAAGGCTTTTGTTTGAGCGTGTGCTGACAGCCAGCTCAGGTTGACTCTCACTTTCTCAATTTAATCCCCCCAGAATAAAAAAGCCACACGATAAACACAACCTCTGTCTACTTTCCTGTAGCGCGGCTCTCTGTTTCTCCACATTTTTCCATTTAATTGATTAATGTTGTCTAAAAACAAAAGGCTGCTGGAGGGAAAACTTAAGCCTAACTGCTCCGTCACTTATTTATTTTTCTCGGTGCCGCTGTTCCTCGCCTTTGCTGATGGTCTGCTGTGGCGAGAAGTCAGTGAGGTTTTGCTCTGTTTGCCAAGTGCTTTGAGCTTTTACCCTGAGTCACTGCTTTTCCTTGCTGGGAAATCATGCTGCAGTAACCGCTGCTGCTGCTGGGATGCAGAGGAAGGGGGCGTAGCTGAAGGAGCTCACATGGTGTGTTTCTCTACCACTGTTTGTAGCAGCAATGAAGCAATCAGTCTGTGTGCATGTGTGGATTTACAAGCATGAATTGGGTAATCCAGTGGGCAGAAATTAGCCTGCTTTCTGGAGAACTTTAATACTCTGCTAGAGCTTTTTAAGTGTCTCCAGTGAGGAGAACTTACAAAAACCTTATGAGCATTAAAAGGTGACGTAAACTTTTGTTAAACTAGTCCATTTATTGAAATGGTGGTCTAATTACCAGCCCTTTAACTGACATCATCAAATGTGCGAGTGCAAATCCTTAATGACGAGTGTGAAATGACACCTTTCCTGAGGCCTTAAAAGCATTGCTTAAATTTAATTAGACGTTTCTTGGTTAAGGGTGAACAAGTTCTTGGAATAAACGCATAAATCTAACCAAGGAGGCTCTAGCTTGTTAATATTACCAAGGTATACCTAGGATTTGAAGAGTTACAGCTTCAAAACTGATAAATTTCTCACAGTTTCAGATCCTTTCAATCTTCCGAGGCGACCAGAGTTTTCATCAGTTTAGATTTGGATAATGCTGTTTGTATAAAATGCTCATACTTTCATTGGTCTATACCTTGAGTTTTTGCCATTGATGGGAATTCATGTACTGTTGTTTATTTCTGTATTAACTCAGTTTTACTTTGCTTTTTTGTCTTTTTGTGGGGGGCACCTGACAGTCCAGTAGACTTTGTTTGATTGGGCAAAGTTGCAACATTTGCTACATTTTCAGCTGGTGCAGTTCGCTTTCACACTGCACTGACTCAAACAATCCGAACCTTTTGAAAGATCTGTTCCTCCACTCGCCTGTGGTGGCGCTGCAACAAAAAACACTGAAGGAAACTACATGAAAACCTGGGAGGAAGACACTGAGTACAGTTTCCTTCTTCATAAAATGTAAACAAAAATGGAGTGGCGTCAGATTTTAGCATGTGTAGGATTTCGTTTTTGTCTTTGATAAAAGACCACAAGCCATTTCTATTCACCGCAGATGTCCTGTGCTCGAGTTGTTGTTTAGTATTTGCAAAATACTGAAATAAATCTACAAATGACTATACAATTATAAAACTCATACCACTTGTGCCTGTAATTTAAAATTGACCAGGCACAAATACTTTTGGTTCTCCAATCAGGTTTTTCTTGTCCAACACAGACTTCCAGTTTTGTTCACAGGCTGACCTGCCTGTTCTGATTTTGACCCGTTAGTTTTTGTCTTTTTAAAGACTATAATACGTAGGAGAGAAAAAATAAATAAAAAATAATAATTTAATGAATATATATATATCTGGAGAGAACATTTTAGGTGTGCCAAACAGACTCAAACAAATCCAAAACTGGATCAAACTGATAAGATGTCTGGAAAATCATTGCAAACTAATAAACACAAATACAAAATGTGTAGTTAATGTCTGGATTCTTAGGGAGGAATAAAACTGCATAATGTGGATGTCTACAAGCTGATTAAGCTGTTTGGCTGCAATGTTGTTGCTGTTTTAATATGCTTCTCAACAGGAGGCAACAAAAGATTATCTTGGCGATAAATGGCTTTAATAACGTTCACTGTTGCAAAGGCCAGGACAAGCAACAGTGTGATGAGAACAGATTTGTCTTTGTGCAGTTTTATCCTCTCCCAGCAGAAGAAGCGGAAACATGGAGCGCGGTGTTGCTCCCATGCAGACCTTTGAGTTGTCAGCACATGAGTGTTTAGTATCTGAGCCAAGATGAGGGCTTCACATGTTTATCCAGTTGCAAACAATGTCCCTTTTCTTCATGCTTTATGCATGCATTGTTTAGGTAACATGCTTTTTTGCTTCAATGCTTTCAATCAGGAGTGTTTATCGTCTTTAGCTTAAGAGGCCGAAAGGGAAACTTTGTAAACATGCTTGTGGATAAAATAGCCCCCAGCTTTCCTCACCTTGTCATCTTGTTTTCTTTTTCTCGCTACACTAAAATATTCCAGTAAAATGTTTCAGCTACATAGGTCAGAGGTGTTTGGAGGAAAATGCAACATTTTCAGGAACCTTTATGGGTTCTTCTTACTTCTCTGGTTCAGTTTGAGATTAACAATGGTCAGTGCTGAAATGAGAAGTTGTTTAAGTGATTACACAGGCAGCAGAAATCACCAGTGAGGACAGGCTAGCGATTTAAATCACAGCTTAATACCCAAAGTGTTTTTGTGTCTGACCCAGCAGGTTCAGGGTTCTGCTTTGCATTTGCATTTGCATTTGACTCTAAGCTTTAGAATCAAATGCCTTTATTGCATGTAACCCAGATTTTAAAATGAATAGCTGCCTTGGTAATAAAGAATATTTCTTTCATCTGTTTTTGGGGTTGCATCTGCAAGTGTAATTTCTTTCAGTCAGCTGATCGGCAATGCAGGAGAAAACTCAAAAGTGCCTGCAGATTTGAAACGTTACATTCAGAAGGTTTTTTAAAACCAAAAAACTTGTTGACAAAAGCACTTGAGACACAAATGAAAGTAGAAGAGCATGCAAAATGTGAATTTTAAATGATAGGTCCCCTTTAAGTCTGAGCCTGTCACGATGGCACTAAACATATTTCTCCATGATTCATCATTTGGTGCATAGCTTGATAATTACAAAAAACCAACATCGAGCCAAAGCTAATCTGTTTGTGCTCTTAACACAAGCCACAGACCCTGAAGTAATTTTTTGATAGCTTTAGGAGCCAGTAAAGTTATTGCATAATTTCTCAGGAATTTTTATTTAAGGATAAAAGCTTTACACAATAAGACAATCTGACACGTCCTGTACTTCTCGTCTTTTCGAGTACTGCTGTCCCGGTTTGCCGTCTTCCTCCTGATTGCTTTTTGAATCAGTTGCCTGGCAGCTGAAATCTCACATTCAATGTTATAGACTGCAGAAACATTTGCATTTTCACAAATTAGACGTTTAGAATATGTTTTTACATTAAACTTTAAAATAAAACTTTATTCAAGGTTTTTTGTTGTTGTTGTTGTTGTTGTTGTTGTTGAACTAGATTATACCTCATAGCACAAGTAGGTTTAGGTCATTATTTGTTGTTCTGTCGTGTGTTTGCAGCTGCTGTCTCCTCTGCCTCCCTCTGCTCTGCCCCGCTCTCAGACATTCCTCTCACAGGGAGGCCGACTGCCTCACGAGGAAATGAATGGGTGAGACACGACGACGTCCGATCTGTCTACTGCGTCCTCGTCATCCTGCCTGAACTCGCATGTTTTAGAAAAGAGGCCGAAACCTTTCTGCGCTCTGAAAACTCGTAAAGCCTAACATGGTTTGTCCAATTTTAACATCGTTATCAAGCTTGTCTCAGCTGGTGCGTTCGTGTTGTTCTTCGCAATGAGCTCACGATCCGAGATGCCGACCCGTTTATGTTCTCGTTCCGAGGCGAATGAGAGGGAGACGTGAAGGTCAGCAGACGGCCAGGGCTCAAAGCTACGACAGTGACAGGACAGAGAAGAAGACGGGGGGGGGGGTTGCTGGTGATGTTGGGGATGTGTATATAATATTTACACAAATGTTACAAATGCAGTGGTGTCAAAATGGTGGCCCGGGGGCCATTTGTGACCCTGGGAAGGACTCCAAACCTCCAGTATTCAAGGTCATCTGCTTGAATACTTCTTTTATTTGCACTGCAAAACACAAAATCTTACTAAGTACCTTTGGTCTAGTTCATTTTTTTCAGCTTTGCCCTTTCTGCTTTACTTAACACCAATTTAGTGGGGCTAATCAGTCAATTAGTTTTTGCATTAACTGATTAATAATTGGTAGAAAAAGGTGCTAAATAAGAAATTTTTATTTTATTTTTTTTTATTGTTTTTACAGAATTAGAGCCTGGTGAAACTAAAACTGCCACCTGAGGGGTTCCAAGCTGAACATATTTACAGACTGTTTTTTTTATATTTTAAAGGCTAAATATAAATAATTTTTGTACAGTTTTGGCTTAGTGACCGTTACTGTGTTGTTCTTTCATAACAATAACCTTTTTTTAGACTTTATACTCCAGTTAACGATTATTTAACTGGAGTATAATTAATTACAATTAATTTGATGAATTGTTTCAGCTTTGCACAAAATATTATTATTGTTTGGTCAATCAGGGAAGGAAAGCAAATCTGCTACAGGAGATTTTGTAGTCATTAAACTCCAGACTTGTGATTTGTGACCTTAAACTTTCACCATCTAAATCTCATCAGGTCCTTGAATGTCGAGGAGAGATTTATTGTATATTTTTTACTCAGTTTAATTTTTTATTTCCAGTAACTAGCTTGCGCTGAGCAGGGCGTGTCCTTTCTCCTCCTTCTCACATCCACCTCACAAAGACTCTGTTTCTGGCACTTTCTGCAGTATTTCAGTGCAACTTCTTTGATCCGACTCCTCGTTTGATGCGTCCCTGCGAGCGAAAGCACGCAGCAGCAGAAGGAGACGCCTCGGCTGATTTACATACAGTACCCCCCGTTCGCCGTCATTGCATAGCCTTTGCTGCTCCAGATGTGGTTGTTAAATATTAATGTGCATCTGCTCATCTCCGACGTGGGAAGAGAAACAAAGGTGACTACTTCAGGGTCTGAGACGGAGCTCGTTACTGTGATGGTCAGACAAAGACTTTGTTTCAGTGAAGACGTCATGCTGAAAGAGCGGCTGCAGTTTATTCATTGATTCCCTGAGCTCTTCCAGAAAGACAAAATATTGATGGTGAAGCCTTGATTGGATTAACTAAGTGTTCATATGGTAGGTCACAAGAAACTCGTCTTGTGTTGTCTTTTGTTTTAAATCTTGTACTCAAATAGAAAGCCCAACAATAACCTTAGAATATAAATAAAGGTGCATTTTGTGAAACTGCTCCTCTTTTTTTCATGGTAAATCTCTATTTTCATTTATTTAATGGAAGTCTAATTCCAAAATGCTTTTAAACCAGCTTCAGTCCTGTTTCGTTTTCCGCGATTAAGGCCAACACATTTTAAATTCATGCCAAAAACAACAAGATTTTGAGGTGTTTTTTTCCCCATTTGATGGACTCTGACAGAAAGTGAACATTTTTTCGGATAATAGGGTGTGTTTGACATTGTCACAGCTCACCTGATACTTTGAGTGGTGTTTTTCCTCTATGCACCGGACTGGCCCTGTCAAATCATGCTGAAAACATGTCAGCACTAGGCGCGTAGGAATAAGACCTTTAGTAAAGTAATGAGAGGTCTGTGGAGATCCAGTTTTACCCAGCTCAGACACAAATTCAACAAACTTCAGGATAGACGTCGTGTTGGCATGAGCACATGACTCCTAAATCCCCCATCCACACCCTGAACCCGCCTCCCTACCAACAGCCAATCAGAGCCCAGCATTGTGGGTCCTGTTTACACGTCTCACGCTACCATGACCAAGCTGCAGACCCTGGTAAACCCGCCGGGACGCAAAACTGGGACCAGACGACTGAGTGTTTCACAACATCTATAGAGGGGAGAAAAATAGGCTGATGTATAAACTGTCATAATTCAAAGGAATAAATGAATTAAAGCGCTGCTTTCCAGCTCTAATCAGATTATCATCTGAGTGAGACCAGTAAATGATTAGTATCTTGTTCAGCTTGTGTTTAGAGACGACCCTGCAGAGAGCTTACAGCTGCACTGTAAGTTATAGTCGTTATAAAAAAAGTCTGTATTTTCCCAGCTGCCTTGATGTGACCAACTTTTGCTCTGAATAATTTTCCTTGTCTGGTTGCTTAGACTCCAAAAACTGAAGCTATAATACCACAAAGTGTCGCAAAAGTATAGCTCTGATTTAATTACGGTGATTTAAATAAAGGGTCCAGCCCAAATAACGACTGGTATTATGAATTTCTGCACCGTCATTAAGCTCTGTGCCTGTTTAGGTCTTTTCAGAACCGCCCACCTGATATTTTCAGATAACAGGTGAGATGATAATAATGGAAGACATTATGTGTTTGGTCATTTTCAACTACTCTGGAAATCTACTAAAAGCATTTAGACATGTAGTCAAGTTCAAACTGAGCATCAGAACCTTTTGAACATGGCATGGTTGTTAAAGTCAGCTGGGCTGGTCTGAATGTTTCCAAAACTGAGATTTTCACTCAGCAGTCTCTCACCGGACCTAAAAAAAGAGCAGGCATCCAGTGACCAGTAGTTGTACCTACAAAAAAGCTTTCTCAACGTAAGTGAATGAGGCTATTACCACCACACAAATGGAGAAAACTTTTATTTTGCTGCTTGTTAAAGGACTTAAATAAAGAATGAGAAGCATTTGGGTCTCAACTGCTTCTAAAAACAGTCCAATTGTTTGGAAGCAATAGGTTAATGTTTTTTGGTGTCTGGAAAATGAGGAGTTTCAAAAACCTCCTAGCAACCCAATCAAACCTTCAGCATGTTTGATCAGCTGGTTTTTATCACTGTATTCGCTGTACAATGGCTGCTGAAAAAGACAAGTGTTTTGTGGTTGATCTACCATTTTGAAACTACTTGTTACACTCTTGTTGGTTGTGCAGGAGGCCCTACTAATGCATTTCAAAGACGTGTGATTGTATAATCGCACATCTATTTGCACAACCTGCCATTTTTTTTATTATTATCTGCTCATAAATTTTTTGACTTTCTCAACATTCTGGCAAAATTTTAGCAAATATAAATAATGTTGGTAATTGTACCTGACTTAAAACAGGAAACATTTAATTAAATGGCTGATAGAGAGGGGAGAATATGTATTTCTATACAGTCATTGTTTATCTACTACTTCACTTACACCTATATGTAGTTAAATGGATCCTGAGAAATTGATTCCTTCTTATCCCTTAAGCAGAAACTGATTAGTGTCGCAGGCGTAAGGTGCAGGATTAGTAGGAGTTGTTGTGGGTCTTGTGTTATTGCAGTGGACTCCAAACCCAGTTCAACCTCTCGACTTAATGCACCACTGCTGCTTTAATATAGCAGGAGGTTACGGAGCTGAGACAGGTATTTCCTGTGACGAATCTTCTTTTAGCTTTTTGCTGCTGTGGCGCCTCTTGCAGCGATCGAGCCGTGGGATTTCCAGATTACAGTCACAGCCTCTTCACCCTACACTTCAGTCGGCTTCCTTTGTTTCTTTGCTGTTGTTGGTACTTTAGCGCCACCCCCACCATCTTGTGGCTTGTTCTCGTCTCTTTAAATCCTCCGTCCACAATCCCCTCACTTCTCCCTGTATGACGGCCGCCTGCTAATCCGTCTCTACCTTCTTTACAAAAGCTGCTGCTCATCTATTTACCGCTCACTGTTCATCACGTTATGGCTGACTGGTGGCATTTGATATCTCCCATCTCTCTACACTGAAGCACACATGGGTATTAATGGATGAAAAAATTGAGTGATGAACTGTCCTCATTGAACTCTTTAACAATGGAGCTGCCAGAGTGATTAATCCTGTGAATGTACTGCATTGAGCTTTTAGCTGAAGTTATAGTTGCTGCAGAGGTTAGCTAGGTTTAATTTAAAGCTCTCTTATTTGTCTTATTTTTTCTCAAAAAAAAATTCAAAATGATTTTTCAACTTGACAGTTGCCTGTATTCACTACCTTAACATTGTGATATCTCATTTGGGTTGCAATTTAATGGTCAGAAATTGGACGTTGCAGAAGCAGAAAAGTCCAGCTATGTGGCGATTACATGTCTTGAAGTTTTATTTTATCTTATCTCTGAATAACATCAGCTGAATGCTACCCTGGCTTCATATGGGAAGGAGCTTGCTACACCTAAACAAAAATGTTTCATAAATTGTAAAGTAATCTAATTGCAACTCCAGTATATCACAGTAGCATTATGCTAACTGATGCATTTCATGCTAGCATTGTGCTTAACATTGTATATTGTGCTAAATGATCCGAAGCATGTAGCATCATGCTATTTGCTTCATATTATTGTGTCCAATGCATATATTCATGCAAGCACCAGGTTAAATGCTGTGTAGTGTTAATTTATTTTTGTGATTCATGCATTTTAACGGCATCAAGCTAAGTGGTACATTTTATACCAGTATTGTACCCATTGCTGTCATTGTGCTAGCATTATGGTAAAGTTACATTTCATTCTACCATTATGCTAAATGGTACATTTAATGCTACAATTATTTTAAAAACCTATATTTCATTCCACCATCATATTAAAACCTACACATTATTCCACCATGATGTTAAATGCTACATTTATCCTAGCACCTTACCAGAAGATTAATATTTTTGATAAATGTTTTTATTGATTCATTTATATTGCCATCATATAAATGATGGCAATATATGCTACCATTGGTTTTATAGCTACATTTATGCTAAGATTATGCTAAAAGCTAAATTTATCACAATAAATGGTACATTTTATGCATGATGCATGAAATTGTTAATGGTAGTCTTAGTGGTAGATTTATTCTTTTATCCCAGTTAATCCTAGAACTTGCTCTACTGTACATTTATGCTACAAACATTCTAAATGCTACATTCTTGCTAGCATCTGGCTAAATGCTACATTTATGCTAGGATCGTGCTAACAACCTTGTCTTTTTCCATCTGCCCTCTACAGGTCAGTCAAGGAAATGTCCCTGGCGTGGAAAGTGCTTCCCTGGCCATGGACACAGAGGAAGGCGTCGAGGTTGTGTGGAACGAAGTTCTCTTCTCAGACAAAAAGGTCTTCAAAGCACAGGAGGTACCGTAACACACTTTACACACTCCAGGTTCTGATGCACATTAATTTCTCACATTTATTGTCATTCAGTAGCTCAAAAACCCATCGGTTGAAAAAATTAGTAACCAGTTATGAAATTAATTTATGTTCCTTTTTATATGCCTTTTTACCGACATTTTTAGCTTTTAGCTGTTGCTAGCATGAACAGAGAGAACTAAAGAATCTCATCTGCTTTTTCTATATTTATGAAGGGTAGGAATCACGTTTCACAATTTATGTCCAACCCACTTCTTTGTTGATGCTCATTAATGTAACTAAATGATCCGATGATGGTTGCAACCGTAACAGTCACCCCCTGCTGCTCATTATAGGTAAAGAACTGTAATGCTGGCTTTGCTTATCAGACTTCAACACTGCTATGATTTAACTTTTATGTTCATTTCAATAATATGAGAAGACAACACAACAAGCGATTCACACCATGTATAAATTCATATACAAATGGTGTTATTTTTAAAATTCCTTATATTTTTTTACTTATTCAGGAGAAAATCAAAGAGATGTTTGAGAACTTGATGCAGGTCGAACACCCCAACATTGTTAAGTTCCACAAGTACTGGCTGGACATGAAGGAAACCCAGGCTCGAGTGAGAAGCGTATTGCTTTTCTTATTTTTGTTGCTACCTTTTATTAAACACACTGTTTACAGCTTATGTGTTTTTTCCTTTTCCGTATGTGGTATACAGGTCATTTTTATCACTGAATACATGTCTTCAGGGAGCCTCAAGCAGTTCCTGAAGAAGACAAAAAAGAACCACAAAACCATGAATGTGAAGGTCAGGATTGTCACTCTTGGTCACATATTCAATTGTAGACTTGAGGTGATTTAGGGAACTGCAGATCCATATTTCCTAAAGGATGACTCATTATTTCACACCGTTTTGGCTTACTCTTCTCAGATGTAAATAGTTCTGGGTATTATTATGGCTTAGCGATTTATCCAGGAACTATTTCTTCTTCTTTGCCTCACTGAATGCCTCTCAAGCTTTCTTTATCGCAAAATTATATAATAGACCTTGTAGCAAATTCAAATCCGAAATGAAAGTTTTTGTTTTTCTTTTTCTTTCAGGCCTGGAAAAGATGGTGCACCCAGATTCTGTCGGCACTCAAGTACTGACCAATTTCCTGTAAAGAAAATTAACACGATGGATGTTTGTTTGAACTCCTTTTACCTTAATATATGTTTTCTGTCAGTTATCTGCACTCCTGTGACCCGCCGATAATCCATGGCAACCTAACCTGTGACACAATCTTCATCCAGCACAACGGGCTCATCAAGATTGGCTCAGGTCTGCTCCCAGATGGGCTTCTTCTGATACTGCAACCAGATTATTTCACTTCAGGAATCGCAATAAACATGCTTGACTTTTATTTCCACAGTGTGGCACCGGCTGTTTGTTAATGGTAAGATGTGCAGGTGTTTTAATAGTTAATAGTCCGTTGGTATGCTATCTAAACACTGACAGGGTTTTTCTATCAGTGTTCCCAGACGCCAGCGTCCACAGCAAAGGAAGACAACACCGGGATGAGCAGAGGAATCTCCATTTTTTTGCTCCTGAATATGGAGGTGAATCTGCTGAGTGAACCTTGTTTTTACATTTCAATGGTTTGATTTCTCTCAAATTTTCTCAGTTTATCAATATTTTTTTTTTCTATAACATCGTTTTACTGCTAAAATTGGCAACATCTCATGGTTGCCAATTTTAGCATCAGTTGACGTCATTAAGTTCTGGAGAAATATGGGAGTTTGGGAAGATATTTTTTTAAAACATAATTCTCTCATCCATCCGTCCATTTGTCAAACGTTGATCCATCCATCCCAACAAAGATGTAAAACCAACAACATCATGCAGAGAGTGATTACTGGGTTATAAAAAAATGTTTTTTTTTGGAAGTTGTCTGTGTTTTCTCAACTGAATTAGAACTGTTTTGCAAAAATGACATCCATCTATCTCAATCAGGTCAGGTTTTTATTCTAATTTAATTTAGAGAAATACGATCTCCTGACTAAATCGATTTTTGTGACATTATCAGTCCATTTCCATTAATATTTCTCATCCAAAAAGGTTTTAGGCGGAAAAAAAACCCCGTTTTCTAACAGTGTATTAATTAAATGTCACAAACACCGATAAGGGTACGTACATGTAAATTGAACATTACGTCTTCATTGTGCAAAATTCTCCATCTCTTTTCTGTACTGATGGAGTCTCTCCTCCTGCTCATCACTCATTGATCCCAGATTCTCAGGAAACCGATCCGTATGTGAGAACAAGTCATGCATTTTGATGCTCATGTTGCATTTATAGTTCAGAAAGTTGTCCTGAAACTACCCTAAAACAGTTGAAAAACCCAAGACAGTATTTTGGCTGTTGACCAGTGTTATTGCTGGTTGTGTGCATATGTTTTGCACGCAGCTTCTTTAGTTTTGGCTTAATTTTTGCCCAGTACTTTCTAAGTGTAACATCTCACGTGTTATTGTTTAGATTATAAACCTGTTATGGAGAAAATTATATTTTATGACATGCAGATTGATAAAAAAATACAACTGTGTTTTTGGTACATAACATTTTTTTCTGTTTTGATTATATTTTTATTTTAAATCTTTCAGCTGGTGAGGATGACTACTCCATAGACATTTTCTCCTTTGGCATCTGCGCCCTAGAGGTGAGACTTAAAAACTGATTTGCTTGATGTTTATTTCTCTCTGTTAGTTGATTTAACGGCTTCTCTTTTTTTTCTGCCACTAGATGGCAGTGCTGGAAATTCAAGCCAATGGAGATAATGCCGTATCCAAGGAGGCCATTGTGAATGCAGGTCAATCTCTGGAAGACCCTCTCATGAGAGTGAGTTTCAGTGCACGGCCTAAATATACAGCATCAGTGCAAGGGAGCAAGGATAAAAAAAAAAGGCACACAATAACACAGCATACACACTCATGCAGTGGGTATCAGATGTACACAGTCCTATTAAAATTATGAGATAAAACAATCAGATCATGATAAATCATTTTCTATTTATTCAACGGAGGGAAAAATCAGTTTTTGGGTAAAAATGCGAAATACAGAAACATCTAACCAACTGGCGAAATTGAATCAAACGTTGCTTCAGCAATGCTTTGCAATGAAGGTGTGAACAAAACGCCACAAAGATTCTTTTTTGTTACATTCATTTCTTGTTTTCATGTTGAATTAATGTTGGAAAATTTTTAAATAATTTATCACGCCGTCATTTTTTTTTTTTAATCTCAAAAGCTCTGCATTATAACACATCCTTTTACTATGAAAACCCAAAGAAAAAAATAAAAACTAAGTCATAATTACATGTTTTTAAGTCGTAATTGTGAAAATAAAAGTCCTATCTGTGAGATTCATTGACATAATTTTGACTTTTAAAGTCATTCAAATTCAAAAATACTTTATTATTTTTTATATCAGTTATAAAGTCTTATTAATTAGATTCAAAGTCGTAATTATGAGATATAAAGCCAGAATTTTGACTTTCAAAGTCATAAATTCAAATTCAAAAGTACTTTATTAATCCCAAAGGGAAATTATTGTTATAACTCATCAATTTAGATAATTATGAGGAAGTATTGCTCTTTCTCTATGGAGGCTTATCTCATAATCATGACTTTGTAACTCATAATTAGGACTTTGAAAGTTAAATTATAACTTCCTGTTTGGCTTGTATTTTTTTCTTTCATGGTTTTCATATTTTATTGTACATGCAATATAAAAGTTACATTTTAATAAATGTTACGTGACTTTGGGCCATAAATTTCAGTTGTGTGGACTGACTGTCTTCTGGCTCTCTGCAGGAGTTCACGCAGTCGTGTTTGCGTCACGATGCCAACCTACGTCCCACAGCTCACGACCTTCTGTTCCACAGAGTCCTGTTCGAAGTCCACTCCCTCAAACTGCTCGCCGCCCACTGCCTCATCAACAACCAGTGTGAGTTTTATCACCTCCGCATGCCAAGCAGTCAAGATGCCCGCTCCCAAAACATCCATCTGCTCTTTTTAATGTTGACCCTGACAGAACAAGGCCTTTTTGGTCTTGAAGGTTATGAGTTTTTTTTTTTTTTTTTTTTTCTTATCTGCAGATTTGCTTCCTGAAAACTGTGTGGAGGAGAAAACAAAGTCGTTTGACCCCAACGCTGTCATGGCAGAAATTAGACATGATGACAGACCCGGAGTTCAGCTCAAGTACAAATAAAAAACTTCTTGTATTTTTAGCTATTCTTGAACGTCATCTGACAGGTCATGCCGAGCACTCACCACGCTTCTCCTCTGTCCCTTTAAGGTATTCCCACGTTTCCCCTTTAGAGCTTGACAAGTTTCTGGAGGATGTCAAGTAAGTGGAGAGTTCAGTCTTAAGATCTGTTTTGCATCAGCTGTTGCATCTGTTATTTCAGCGTGACATCGTTTCCTCTCAACAGAAATGGGATTTACCCCTTGATGAACTTCGCCACGTCTCGGCCTCACCCCGTCCCTCGAGCTCTGTCCTTGTCTCAGGAGCAGGTTGAGACGGTGAAAACACCGACTCCTGAACCCCAGGAGACAGAAACGAGGAAGGTTAGACTTTCAAATTTCACCACATTTAAACTTGATCCACAGTTTTTCAAACATCTTCAGATTGCGGCATATTTGGAAAATCTAATTAATGTGTGAAGGCAATTATGACATCGCCTTACTCTTACCTTCATATCTGCACTGGAGTGTTT
This sequence comes from Girardinus metallicus, assembly GCA_903067095.1. Taxonomy (NCBI): domain Eukaryota; kingdom Metazoa; phylum Chordata; class Actinopteri; order Cyprinodontiformes; family Poeciliidae; genus Girardinus; species Girardinus metallicus. Next base: position 24,625 of record CAEGAE010058984.1, read on the forward strand.
GCCCACAATTTACCATTTTTTCCTATAAAAATTTAAGATTTCTGCACCTCCACCATCAGTGAGACACTATCAGGGCTTAATAAAGTATGCAGATGAGGGGGCTTCGTTTACAAAGTGCTGAACATAAAAACACATTATATTGCTACACAGTTTTAACCAGTGCAGAGGTTTTCACACATATCTCAGACAGAATAAATCATTCACAGTTTGTTTTGCAGAAGTAAATATTGAAAAAAAACTGCTGCCTTTGCTTTTTCTACATCCTCCTTGTTGCTAAATACAGTGCCGGTCTTCATTTTCTTTCATCTGCGTTTGAATTGCAGTCTTAGAAACTGAAAGCTACCTCTTGTCACCCAGCAATCTACCTTGTACGCACAATTTGGAGGCGTGTGCTCCTCTCTCCCCAGCCGGCATGATTGTGGCATTGTATTTATTGGTGTAGAGATGATTAATTTTTCATTTTAGCCGATTAGTGAGATTTCTTAATGTTGGAGCCAGAGCAGTGGCGTATCACCAAACTTCATCCACCACACAACATGCTAAGAAATCACCATATTTTCATGATAGAGCTGCAAAAAATATTAGAAGACTGTTCATATTAGTTATTATCACCCAAAATACATTAACACTTTGTGACAATGTGTATTGCATTTGCAGGTTATTCAGATGCACTGTAATTTGGAATCAAATGAAGAAGGGACCAAAACTCATGTGAGTCACACAGTACTACAGGTACTTTGCCCATTCTGTGCATCTCAGTTGAGCTCCTTAATGATGAAACATACTGGGCTATACTTTTTTCTCTCAAATGGGTTAATCTGAGCTTCTCGGTTTAATATAGATTATCTTTTCCTCAGCTCTCATTGTTTCTGAAGATGGATGACAAACTTCATCGGCAGCTAAGCTGTGACATCTTTCCAAGTACGTTTAAAAGTGTTTTTATATTACACACCATATTAGAATGTGAAACCATCAAGTGTGAGAAATTATTGAAGACTTATTTACAGAACTGTACACAGTTTGGATTCTCATTTTGCTGAAATATTACCTGTGAAACTTTCAGCGGACACTCCAAAAGACCTCGCCAGTGAACTCGTCCACTATGCCTTCATAAACGAGGTACATGGGACGTTTTCATTGCATTTGTTTTATATCTGTATGCATATTACTTTAGATTGCAGTGAAAAAATGGTTCAATCCATACAGATTTGTTCTGTTTTTGTTTTTTTTTCTTTTCACTCTGAAATGTTTTAGCTCATCAAACTAATTTCCAGACAAATATAAGCTGAGTAAAAACATACAAAGCTGTTTTCAAATTATGAGTTCAGTTATTATGGAAAATCTATGCCAACCAACCTGGACCTTTGTGGAAAAACCATCATGTTCCAGTGTTAACTTTCATTTAGCCTTCATCAATATTCAGGAATTTTGGCCCAGTCTTCCTTACAGAAATGTTTGAATACAGCCACAATGCATAAGAGTTTTTTAAGGTTCTGCCTTTAACTAGGGGTTTGATTTTTGACTTGTAAAATTATTTTGATGATCTTTAAATTTCACATTTTGCATGCGCTTATACTTTCATTTTGGTTTCAGCTGCTTCTTATAGCCCACCCAGACATTCTTTGGCAAAAAGTTAATACTTTCTGGTGTCTGAAAAATCAGCCATTTTGAAAACGTCCAGGTTGTTGAGCCACAATTTGTGGGCAGTGCAATGTTACCTGGCAACCCCAGCTGAGCCCAGCCTGTTACTTAGCAACCCAAGCTGCACTCCAGCATGTTTGGTCAGGTGGTTCAAGCGTTCTACAATGGCTGCTGAAAGAGACAAGTTTGTTGTTGACCTACCATACAGGAACCACTTGCTGTATTCTTGTTGGTTGCGCAGGAGGCTCTGCTTCTGCTTTTCAAAAATGTACAGTTGTATAATTGCGCATATGTTAGCAGCCATTTCTAACTGCGAGTGTAAGTGTTGAGTTGGGGGCGTGGACAGCAGCAGCTTATTTGGATTTAAAGTGACAGGAGGTCCTAAAACAGCTCATTCGTAAAGGTGCTTAAAATAGTCAGAATGAATTATCATTATGTAAAAATGATTTTGTTCAAAATGTAATGTATCCTAACCTGTTCAACGAAGCAGAATAGGTCACCTTTAAACACCTAAAACGTAAACACATCACGTTGCTTGTTTTTTATTTCAGAAGTTGGTTTAACTGATTAAAGTCTCATATTCATATATGTTTACCTGCAGGAGGACAGTGAGAAAGTAGCTGCGTTCCTGGAGGACTCCATCAGTCGACACCGGGTCCGCGCGCTGGCCGCTGGGAGCAACCAGTGACGGCGGTGTCGCGACAGCAACTGGGACTGATGGAGGAGGTTCCCCCTCGGGGGGATGTTGATCACATGGGTGGAGAAAGAGAGGGAAGCAGACAGACAGCTGTGGAAGACATTGTCCAGGACGCTAAACAGGACAGAGGGTGAACGCTGAAACGCTTTGAAAGTCAGTAAATTATCCCAGTTAGTTGGAAGGAAAACGACAGCAGCGAGAGTGAAACCGAAGGCGTTTCTGGTTGGAGGACTAGAAATGCTTCGTAGCCGAGTCCACCTTCCCCACAGAGCAGTGGCAGATCCACAGAGTCCCTGCCTAAAAGGGCTACCATGCCTTACACATTCAGTTTTCCGTAATGTGACGTTTGAGAAAGACATTGTACTGTTCCAAGCCTCCTTTTGCACTCCAGTGCCCATTTTATTGACTCACAAACAGAAACAAGTGATTTCCTAAAGCCTCCGTCCCTCTCAAGCCTTCAGTCATCACAGTTTTCAGGAATTTAATATTCCACCCTACATGCACTGTTAATACTCATCCAGTTATTTATTTCTACCTTGTAACTGTGAACCATAGAAACATTGCACAGCTTCTTCTTCTTCCTTACTTGATTTTACCTCCCTTTCTTCCACTCTTACCATTACAGGCCAGTTCTCCCACAGCTTAACATGCCTCGTCTTAATGCATCTAGATGTCAAGCTATGAGAGGATGCCTTTTTTAGTGCTTTCTTAAAGGTTTTCCCTGTGAACGTGTTCTGGAAGCCAAAGACCTGCAAAGTGCCTGATGTGGCAATGAAATAGCATCATAGCCAACTTTGCAAATTTGGGGAAAATAATCATTCATGGTTGGTCTGTTTCTTCTAAACAAGTTTACATCTCTTTATTTGGAATTTATAAAGTCAACTTGTCTGAAAATGAAAGGAAATTTGGTATCTAAGGTTATTATTGGACAGGATCATTTTGCTCTTAGCTGCAGCAAGACTTTCATTATAGGAGTGTTGGGTGTAAACAGTTACAAAAAAAAAAGTTGCCATATTGTTGATCAGTTTCTCTGCTCTATAGTCATTTTATTACAATTGTTTTGTATATATATTTGAGATCATTGAGAGGCAAATTCTACCCACTTCTTAGAAATTGAACTAAGTTTTATTTGCTATATCTGTGCTTTATAATCTGTGGTGTTTTGAGTAAGAATGTAGCTAATTGCAATAAGATAATATAATCATGGCTCTCTGAACTCAAACTGATTTGTTTTTGTTTGTTTTGTTTGGGTTTTCTTTTTTAACTCGAGCGGGTTTACAAAGTGTCTCCTAGGATTTATTTCTGATAACTTTAAGGTTCCTTCAGAGTCAGATTGAAGTTTTTTCCAGGCCCTTCTTTCCTTTCTTCCTTCTCTCCATTCTTCCTTCATTCCAAGCAACTCTCCATCTGTCTTTCCTTCCTTCTCTACATCTATCCATCCTTCCATCCATCCATCCATCCATCCATCCATCCATCCATCCATCCATCCATCCACCCTTCCTTACTTTCTGTTTCCTATCTTTCCAGCCTTCCTTCCATTCTTCCATCATTCCAAACAACTCTCCATTTGTCCTTCCTTCCTTCTGTCTCTGCAGCAATCATTTCTTCCATCCATCCATCCATCCAATCTTCCATTCTTCCTGCCTTCCCTTGAAAAAGAAAACTTGAATATGAAACATTTTCTGCTTGCAGACTTTACTGCCTCACCACTGCCGAAAACTCCGACATAGCTAAAGTTACTTTGATTCAGCTTCAAAATGAGTAAAACTGATTAATAATTCAATTTTTTGGAAAATAAAGAAGTTGTGATGTGAACAAAATGTAGGAATCCTGATATAAAACTTACATCAACCCAGACATCAACATTCGACCTACATAATTATTGAAGTTCAAGCTGCAGGTTTAGACGTCTAAAAACAATGTTTCAGTGGATGATTTTTTTTTTCTAGATTATCAATATTTACCAAATTCACTTAAATTTGCTCCATTCTTTTACATGTGCACAGGGTGTAGGGAGGTTGTAAGCTTGCAGATTCATAACAATTATGCTGCTGTACAGTCATTGCTAACAGTACTTACTATGGTCTAATTATATCAGTGTTTCTGTAAAGACAGGAGCCCTGAATTCTCCCAGACAGTTGGATTGTACATACTTGGTTGTGGCTATGTAAGGGGAGTTGCATTAAACAACCTCTTAATTAAACACAACACAATGCAGTGCCAGTGTGGCTCTCCTTTGTTCTATTAAACAGCATGTCTTAATAACTTGCAACCATTTGAAACTTTGCATTTTGCCTTTTTTTTTTTTTGTCCGTCACAGTTGAGTTCCAGAGGAGAGCTGACCAAGTAAATGAATGTTCAGACTGTATGAGAATATAAAAAAGACATGCATATCAGTCTTATTTTATGTCAGATGACTTTTTTTCTCTGTGACTCTGTTGAATGAAAATTGCCTTTGGATGTGTTAAACCTTTGTTGAATATTGTAGCATCTATGATTAAAATACGAAAAGAAAATAAACATTGTGAAGTGTTTATTTTGTGTGTTTGTGTTTTAGTGTGGTGGATCCACCTTTTTTGGTTCAGAGGTTACTGCATGTTTAGCAATATGACCTGAATTAGTCTTTAAGTGATAAGTGCAGTTACCAAAATAAATGTAAGTCAATACAGTTATTCTAGGGGTAGGAATACTCACTTATGAAATGACAGTTTATTGAGGTATATCGATGTAAATAAACATAAAAGGTGATTTATTTCATACATTTAATTCAGAAAATTTAACTCATACATACTAGTGATGTAGTTCAAGCCTTTATTTCTGTTAATTTTGATGGTTATAAATCTTACATTTAGTTTCCCAGAGAAGTAGAATGTGACATAAAGTCATGTAAAAACAGGATTTCTGATCCAGAAATGTTTTGGCCTACAGCAATGGTCATTTAAACACTACAATTAGGGTAAACCACAAAAGGTCAATGCTAAAGTAGCTGGCTGTTCAACAGTGCTATATTCATCCACACTGATGGAAAGTTTCATGATAGAAATTTTTTTTTTTTTTGTCTGGTGTCCCTGCCCTGGCCCTGTACTCTTAATTTTTTTTTTTTTACTTCTACCATACAAGCAAAAAATAAGTAAGAATCACTATTTCAATAAAAATTGAATAATAATAAAAAAGAAAACTGGAAAAAAAATTACGGTAGATATATAATAGCAAAATGCTGTAATGATTTGAAAAAAAAAAAGAAAAGCTAATGATTTGAGATTTTTTTTACCTCAAATCAAGATTGATAAATCCCACTAAAACTAGACAATAAGTGAATGTTCAAATTGAAATCATTTAAAAATAGCTACAAATAGTAGCTGCTCTGAAGTTGACCAACTTTGTAACAAGTGTGTTGAAGCCGATGAGGTAAACCATATCAATGACCTTGAATCAGAAACTCACTGCAGCTCTGTACGACAATAAGACAAGTCAATTACTGTAATTTTATCCCATTGATTCTACGATATTTATCTATATTTTTTTTCCTCAGAAAGTATTGATTTTTTTATCTGCGAGTATTGATACATGAAGTCCTACTTTGAGTTTTTTGTCAAATCCATGTGAATTAAATGACAGCTATCACATATGACATTTTTTACCCAGTTGCACATGTGCATTAAAAATGGCATGTAAAGAAACAACCAGTTATAATTAATTAAATGATGAAATGAATAAAGTACATTATCTAATATAAGCAAATAAGACAAAAAAAGTCCCTTTTCTGTATAACCAAATACACAAAGCCACACAATTAGCATTTAAACTAAACAAAGAAGAGTGGTCTTAAATCCATCAACAGCAATAAAGCCAAACAAATACTTTTAGATGGTAATAATAGAGAAAAAATATAACATACACATATATACAGCAATTCGGTTTCTCAAGTATTTCAGTTACATAAGGCAAATTTTTCCACTAACTTTCCACTGTCACCCTTGGATATATCACCATTCTTTAGCAATAATATGTTGTAAATATCTCTCCTTGTGGACGGTGTTAATGACAGTAGTTGTGACTGTAGAGCTTATTAAAGAGAAACTCAAGAGTGTGAAAAATACGGTCCAGTTAACTATAGTCTTATCATTCTCATGAATGAAACCAAATGAATGAGCTCAACCTCTTAGTCTAAAGTGCCCAAGTCCATAGAGAACCTTCATTCAAAACTAAATAAATTCTGTTCTTAATAAATAATTAACAAATAATTAAATGTCTCCATAAAATAAAACAAAAATAAATATAATGAAAAAGACAAAAATATTCGTATTGAAAAATGTATTGTTTTGTATTTAATTAGGACTTTTTCTTATTTGATGGCGTATTTATTAATTATGCGTTAATAGCAGTATTTATTTTAATGAAGATGAAATACAAGTCTAGTTCTCGACTGCTACCATTCTCCCATTGTGCGGACTCTGGCAACCCTGGTCTGAAACCGTCATGTATTGTGTGGATGTATCTTCTCGCGATATCTCGCAGTGAAACTCTCGCGAGCTTTGAGGAGTGTGGCCCTCTCTTGAAGGTGTGCTTCATGGCGGTTACGAACACTGCGGTAAATATATTTTGCGATTAAAAAGCAAACTTGTTACGTTTCTTTTATCACGATCGTTTATTGCGTAGTTAAAACGCGGTGTTTTATGTAATTATACCTATTGTACCTATTTATATTTGTACTGGAGGAACAAAAAGCACCAGCTCGGTTTGCGCGCCACAGCAATGAATGGCTAACGTGAGCTAATGTTATGTCTGCTGCTAGCAACAAAGACATCGACAGCTGAATAAAAACCAGGCCTTGCTATGGATTGTTCTGTTTCTCTAAACTCGGTTTAATGTTAACTGTAAAGCTATCGATCGAGGTTATGATGTAGTTATGTATCTCAATAGTCCTTACACGAAATAAAAAGGTAACTGTAGCCTGCTAGCTGCTACAGCTAATCTGCTATTCTAACGTTAGGATGAAAATCACGTTTAGTGCTCCTGCGCATCAACTGCACCGTGAGAAATCCAAACAATACGGGAGAGCTGTATGTGAATCAGACTGTAAGTGTATGAGAGCTGCCTGTTTTAATCGTAGTCTGAAGGCATTTTTTATCTCCCCCCATAGAAATTGTTGAATTGTTAAAGCTTCCCCGTCAGTCCTCTTCCCCTTGGGGGCTTTCCTGTCTCAGTCTGGTGGACCCAGCGGTTAGAGTGTTGCGTAAGTAAGGAGTTTATCCAGGCCCACCTGGTTTAAATCCGGGTGTAGGTCCTCAATATTTTTGCTGTTACTGATTAAAAAACCTGTGGTGAAATCTCATTTACATTTTGTTGTATGTTGCGGAATTTTAATTTGTAGTTATGCACTAGGAATAAGCCAGTTAAAGAAGTGTTTGAGTTTTTGCTAATTTTTCCATTTTTAAATTGCAGGGAGGTGAAGCTCTGACGATGGAGAATGGACAAGGCACAGGCTCCAAGCTTGGCCTACCGCCTCTTACCCCAGAGCAGCAGGAGGCACTACAGAGGGTGAGGGTCTCTTCCTGTCCATGTCATCCAGCACTATGAACACCTTACATCACATCGAACATTTCATCTATTAATTCTTTATCTATTAAAAAAAAGGCTGCAGATACATGTAAATTTTGTTTCTTTGTCCTCATTTTCTTTCACCTAAGTGATGATGAGTAAAGGAAGAGGTGTTTTCCTCTTCAACAGAGGGCAAAGCAGTAATTATTTTGCAGCTGTCTGGCTAATTGGGTAGTCTTGACAAAAAATGAAGCTTGAAATTGAATAAAGTCTAGTTGTAATAATTGTGACAGTTGGTACTTGGATGTTGCAAGGTAAGGAAAAAGTAGCACAGTCTCCCATTAGTTACAAAAACTTAAACCAAAATGTGTGATATTATGCTTCTTGATTTAAAACAGAAGTTACTGTTTTGATACACTGACTCAAGCCAAAAATTTAAGATGAATTTAGAAACAAATGTTTGCTGTTCTGCTCTGTACAGAGTGACATTCTCATATGGTCTATTTTTTTTTTTTTTTTACAATTTTCTTTAATTTCAACCAATAAAACAGTAAAATTTGACTGGATAGCATTTTATATCAGATGTGTGGATCTGATATAAAATGCTAGAAGGGTTTGAAAAAGCATGTGTATGCTGATGTTATCACATTTTCTAAGAGCCTTTTGCAGCTCTTTAAAAGTCATAAGCAAGGCTCAGAGTTTGACCAAATGTCTCAGTAGTGCGACTGAAAAAAAAAAATAAAAATCTGAGGTTGCTCTGGCGCCACCACTGGTTGTAGATGGAACTGGAAGCGTTCCCATGTGGGTGTGGACTCGGATGTTCATAGGATGTGCCCTTAAAGCATTTGTACATGTAAGTTAGACTTTAATAGTTTATTTTATCTTGACAGTTTCTTAAGTTAAAATTCCAGCTCACTCAATGGACCATAGTGAGAACAATTATTCAGAAAATATCTCATATTTCCTAAGAAATAGCAAAAATAACATCTTAATGATTCTCAAAACTGGGGTGCTGTGGTGGCGCAGGTGCAAAGCACAACCCACATATGGAGGCTTTAGTCCTCATGCCGGTAGTCGCAGGTTCAATTCCCGGCCTGGCGACATTTGCCGCATGTCTTCTTCCTCTCTCAATCCCTAATTTCCTGTTAAGATACTTTCAAATAAAGGCCACTAGAGCCTCAAAAAATCTTTAAAAAAAAAAAAGATTCTCAAAACTTTTGGGAGAATATATGTACTGATGAGTCAAAAGAAGAACAGAATTTTTCAGGAGAAATTCTGCTTCTTATCTGAAAATCCTGAAGAATAGTTACTAGTTACTAGTCTTTAAACTGAACCACACCAGCATGTCTGTCTCTTTATTGCTAAAAAAAAACCAAGTGTGAAAGTTTTGGAAGGGGCCTAGTAAAAGTCTAACCTAAACCTTAATTTCCAGTGTGCTTGAATTAAAACAATTCTGTAAAGAAGAGTGGGTCAGAAGGTTATCACAAGCGGTTGATGCCAGCTGTTTGGTTTGGAAAAATTTGTCTTCCTTAAAAATGAAATCCTTTATTGAATACATGATTCTGTGTTTACGCAATTTTTTTTATATCAGACCAAAATAAAGTATTTTGAACAAAAAACAAAAACAGAAGTCAGTTGATCCAAAGTTCAGCTGGCTGCTCTGCAGAGAAGGGCAGAAAACTCAAAAATTGCACTCAAGCAAGAGTAGCACTAGTTCAACATATATTTATTCAAGTAAAAGTAAAAAGTAGCTGTGAAAGCAATTATTTCAAATGTTTATCTCGTTCTTGCCTTTCAAGCAAAAAAAGACCACGTTAAGATCTGCTTTAGATTCGAAAAGAAAAACAAGAAACTCGAGGAGATGGTGGGAAATCCTCAGAGTGGAATTGAGCGCTCCAAAGATAGAAAAGATTCCATGTCACAAGACCTTGAATCAGAATATGAGATGCTCATCGGTGAAAACGATGCTCTCAAAACACAGCTCGCTTCTCTCAGTCTAGAAAATGAGAGACTAGAGTTAAATAACCAGGATTTGAGACGTAGAGTGGAACGGATATAAGATTGTACCTTATCAGGACCTCTGAGCAACTCTGATAAGGACACAGGTGTCCATAAAGAAGCAATCCATGGACATGAAGCTTCTCTTATAAAAATCGGACAACTTCCGAAGCCGGTTCGATAAAGAGGTAGAACAAAAACAGAAGCTAAGCCAGCACATCGTGGCCTTGAAGTCAGAGAACTCTGCTTAAGCAAGTGCTGGTAAAATGGACAGAGATCTTGAAAAAGAAGTCCCGGAGCTGGAAAATCCTCAGAAGGCATTGAACCGGTTGAAGGAACATGGAGTTCTTCACGCTCTATGGATCAAATGAAGTAGTTGAGATCTCCGAGGAGGAGATACCAGAAACCTGGCAGATCCGTAAATTCTTGAGCAGAAATGTCAACCAATGGGGTCATCAACACATTACTTACTAACACATTAATCTGACTCCTTGTTTCAGTAACTCAGAATCTAATACATTACTATTTACAATCCAGTAATCAGATTAAAGTTACTTCGTGTTACTATGCAGTTCTCATTTTATTTAGTAAAAACATATATTGTTGCTTTCCTCTTTTGCGTAACACAAGTGACACAAATGTAAATAATGGAGGGGAAAGAGATGCACATTTCCTAACTGGAAACATTTTTCATTGAATAATCAAGTTACTTTTTCAAAGTAACTTGGTAATTAATTAACTGCAGTATATATCATACATATGAATTTTATGATCTCAAAGTGGCACATTGTCCCCAAAAGCATCTTTTTCCATTTCCTCTTGAACAAAATGGCTTCAGTCTTTAATCAAGCATAATGACTGTCATTCCAGGACTGTACATTTACTTTATAATTTGCCTCACAGCTAGCAAGCTAAATACTCTGGTAGCACACACACGCTTAGTACCAGATTTTGATATATTTTATTGGCAATTGAACTGGTTCTGCCTCTTTCTAAGAAACAGCTAGTAAAATAGGACTCAGCTGTTTTAAAGTCAATACAATAGCTTCACTAACAAATATAAAGTCTTAAAAACAAGCTTTGTTGTTCTTGAACAACTCTCTACATCAGTGCAACAGTTTGCCCTACAAAAATAAATAAAAAATGATACTTTCCACACCTTACAGACATCTTAGCTCCTCACTGATAACTCAGTGTGCCGTCTCACTTTCCAGCCCTGTATTCAGTAATTTGCTCAAAAGGTTGAAAAACACAACGCAGACCTGACGATCAAAACGCGTTTGGTATGGTCACATTATCATTATCTAACGCTAATTTACCAAGAAAATCAACATATAGTCAAACACAGCAGACATTGTCTATTTTACAAAACATGCACACCATCCGATCATCGCTGTTGGATTCAGAAAGGCAGCGGGTTTCTCAAACTACATTCACATCGCATGTTACTCCTCCCGCTCTGAACACGGCAACAGCGGCGGCAGTTCACAAAGTAAAAGTTACTTACAAGTAACGGAAACGATACTAATCAATTACTCAACGTGGTAATTGATATTTAACAGAACTATGTACCATAACGTAGAATATGTTATTAACATCACCAGCTTACCTGCAACGCAAAAATAACTCAATTAGAAGTGTCGCCACACAGCGTTTATGCACATCCGTCTTAGCAACGGCTATCACTGTTAGCTCTCAGAACAAGGGAAAAGCGGCCGGCAGTTTACGAAGTAAAAGTAAATTACAACGGAAACAATACTAATGCGAAACCCGATGTGGTGATTTATACTTCACAGAACCGAATAACATAACAGAATATGTTATTAACATCACCAGCATACCTGCTATACAAAATAACTCAATTAGAAGTATCGCTGCACAGCGGATGTACACACGTCCTAGCTACGGGTACGTTCCAGCAACGGTCATGTTTATTATTGATGGAGCGATACTGACCCCTATTGGCAACTATGTCGAACTGCAACTGGTGGCTTATTTTTGTAACCAAAATGATGAAATCTTTCTGATCCAACCCCAAGAATACAACGAATAAATAACACAAAACAATATTAATTTACATTTACTATTACGCCAACATGGCCTATGTGCCACACCTGTCTGTTCTGAACTTTTGTAGAAGCAGTTATTTCTACATTCATCTACAATCTTGTGTTTGCATTACTGCTAATATGGTTTTTTGTGTGTATTTATTGACATTATCATCATATGATTCATACCTATTTGTGTGGGCTTTATTTTCACATTTTTGTTATTTATGTTTCCTCCCTATCGGCCTGCATTACACTTTTACATGTTCGCTTGTGGGGTTAGTCTTCGAATCATACACTTTTCTTTCTAAACTTGTTGTACGTGGGTCATGGGAAATTACATTGAAGATCATGAAAAGTCATGGAATTTTTTTTTCTAAATACCAGTGGGAACCCTGGCTCATTCAGCACTTTGAACCGTTTTTCACTAATTTATCTGTGTTGCATGTTACTGCATCAAATAAGGAGTCTCATTTAATTATTTGCAATTCAATATAACCTTTATACACCCTGATTTAAAAAAAAAAAAAAAAATTGTAGTTTTGAAACTACAAGGTTAAAATGCAAAGCTGTTGAATATTTGGGTGCATCGGTGAAACCAGCACCAAAAGTTCGTCCAAAGCCCCAAGTAATGTTACATTTTACAGAAAATTAGTGAGTTTAGCTCATATAAAACACTTTTTTTAGCCATACTTTTATTGTGTTTATCTTCTCCGTGTGATGATTTGATTCTGCAGGTCTGGTCACTGATGAAGGCGTAATAACACTGTCGCTTTCCTCCTCCAGGCGAAGAAGTATGCCATGGAACAAAGCATTAAGAGTGTGTTGGTGAAGCAGACCATTGCACATCAGCAGCAGCAGCTCACCAACCTGCAGGTGAGATGTTAAAAGCTTTCGGTTCTTCTCCAGAACAGACGTGGTAATGTGGCGTATCGACAGTGAGCCTTGATTCATGACAGATTATCTTAACCTGTCCATGCATTAGTAACTCCGGCCTCTCGGGTTAGGGTCAGTTGTCCTGGAAGTCCTGCTCCCCCCCCTGTCCCTCCCTCGTGCTGTGACAACCAACACATGTGTCGACCATCTGCCTCTGCTTTTTTTTCAGATGGAGATGATCGTCCTGAAGGCTTTGGTTATCATGTTGAATGCTTTGCACTTTTAAAAGAGGGCCGTGCTTTACCTGAACTGCTGTGTGGTGAATTTGTAAATCAGGCATGGGAGGTAGATCCTCTGAATGTTTTGCTGTTTAGAGGGAGGGTCTGCATATCGTGTTAGCTTAATCGCTTTTATCTGTCTAGCAGAGCAATGACCTTTCTTGAAAAAAGCAAAAGCTAAAGGGGTATCTAACCGACTTTTCAGCACTTTTTTCATCTTTACTGTCTTTCAGATGGCAGCAGTGACAATGGGCTTTGGAGATCCTCTCTCACCTTTACAATCGGTCAATAGATCATTAAATTTTTTTTTCTTGTCCGCATTTCCAGTGGAAAAGGACTGTTACCCTTCTTTTACTGGTTGCGTTGGCAACAATCCCTGCCTTTTTAATCTAACTGAAGAATGCATATTTTGTAAGGAAACATTGCTTTCTGCAGCATCTGTCATTGCAACCATGTCTGCAGCGTTTGAGATGTGGAAGCCCTCATTTGCTTTTTTTTTGTTTTTGTTTTATTAAGTTTGTTTTCGCTTTTTTTTAAAAAATCAAATAAGTGTCCGTAAACATGCTTTTTAATTCACGGAAGAGTTTCTAAAGGGAGAAAAGGCACGTCTCTTTGAAAAATATGCATTTCTTGTTTTGAAAACAGCAGCTGGCAGGAGACAAAAGAGGGATAGCAATCCCTTTATGGACCAAAATGAGAGAACTTCTGTGTCAGGGATCTTTTATTTTTTCTTTTTGCCATCTCAGTGTGAAGCTTTTTCTCGGTGAACAAACAAGTCATCTTCTCGTTATGCTGTAGCTTAGCAAAGTTAAACCTCCTCTGGTAACACGATGAGTTTAAGAAGCAGACTAAAGTCATCAGTAAAACACAAAGACCTGATGATTAAAGCATCCCCCTCAAGTTAGACTCGAGAAGAAAATTCCAAGACTTTTGTTTGGATTTCTTTTGAACGCCACAGTTACTTTTTTGTTACCTTACTTTGCATCCCTGGAGTCCAGGTCAGTTACCGAAGCCAAATATTTGTGAGGGCTGTGCATGTCGATCACTTCTGTGTGTTTTTTTTTACCTCCATATGTCAGTAAGTAACTGAACACTAACAGAAAATAGGCCAAATTTTAATCATTTCAGGTGACATGTGTGTCAGACAAAAAAGACTTACCCTGTTGATCCCCCTTTAATACCCTCTATAAACTGTTCAGGCCTCCCAATACTGAGAATTGGCCTTTTGACTATTTTTGGGAAAACATGCCCAATAGAGCAGGCATATATATACACATATATTTTATTTATGTGTGTGTGTGTTGATGTTTATATTCCTTTCTTTTACTCTCTAATGCTTATTGTGTGTTGTTTTCCCCCGACTGGCAGGTGGCAGCTCAGCGGCAACGTGCGCTAGCGATCATGTGTCGGGTGTACGTGGGCTCCATATACTATGAGCTCGGGGAGGACACCATCAGACAAGCCTTTGCCCCCTTCGGACCGATCAAGAGCATTGACATGTCTTGGGATTCGGTTACAATGAAGCATAAGGTTTGTGTTGTTTAACATTCACCCTCCTTAAACTTTTCCACATTTTGTCACAAAGCAGCCAGATACGTTTGAGGGTGCTGGTGGGTACACTTCTGCCAAGGTGCTAATAGCGGCGCTAATTTTTCCCCTTAGAGCTTTTGCTAGCTTTGAAAATGTTTAGCACCCTTAGCTTTAAATTCAAAAGCGCTAATTTACATAAGTTGAGTTGGAGTTGGTGGTTTAGCTTCTGTGTTGGTGTAGTGGGTTGGCGTTAGCAGAACTAATGTTTGTTAGCGGTGCCTACTATTGTATAATATTTGTTGAGCTTAATTGTGAAGAGAAGGAAAAGCAATTTATGGTTTTAAATTAAGAGTGCATTTTTATTAAACATCTTTGAGGCAATTTATAATTTTTAAAATCCAAAAAATACGTTGAAGTCTGTAGTCAAAATGGGTGTCAAAACTTTTGCAAGACACTATATAGATTCTGGCCATATTTGAAGTGTATATTGGGTTTTCTGTCAACATGAATGGTATTTCTGCGTGCAGGGCTTCGCCTTTGTGGAGTACGACGTGCCAGAAGCTGCTCAGCTGGCTCTGGAACAGATGAACTCGGTCATGTTAGGAGGGCGAAACATTAAGGTGAGTCGTTTTTAGACGGTTTTTGCTACAGTGGGACATTCAGAGAGCAGTCATCTTATTCTTCAGCGCTTATTTAAGGAACAAGGTGGAGTGCTTTTTTTTTTTTTTTTTAACTAATAACAGGGTTGTGAAGCCAAGTCTGGATAAGACAGTATAAGTTTCATGACTTTCTTTATTGTTTTATTGTTCAAAAAGAGATGTACTTTCTTTAAAATGTTGATTTTATATTTAAATTACATCTTATACTTTCACTTACCATATCATACTGTGCATTTTGTTAACATGTTCAGTTAGTTTTTTAGATTAATGTATATTAAAGTACTATAGGCACTTTTAGGTCTGGTTTTTAGATCCTCAGGTGTAACTGGCTTGTGTCGGCTAATCCTATAACGTAAATTTTTTAATCTACTGACATGGACTTTATCATTGTGAAGCAGAATTAACCAAGTGAAGGTGTTACAATTTTTTTTTTTTAATCCAATTACGCAATTAATCTCCAGAATAAATGAATTGTTAGCTCCAGTCCTGGACCAGATCGTAGAAAAGGTCTGAAATAGCCATTTGTTACACCTCTAGCTCTGAAGTTAATGACCCCATTTGGTATGTTTGATTATTTGTAGAGAATTCAGATAATAAAACCCACCAGGGTGAGTGTTTTGTTTGGAAAAGACCTTAATGATTACATTGGTGGATATTTGTAGTAACCATGTACTTTTCTTGCAGTTGTACAAAAATGTGTTACATTTGAAAACAAACTAACTCCTCTCCATGTTTGGTGTCTCTCTGTTTATTCACAGGTGCGTGTCGTATGTATGTAGTATGAAGTTTGTGTGTGTCTGTGTGTGTTGCTCTTCCAAGATGTCCTGGTAGCTTAAGTCAGGATTTTCAGTGAGATGCCCAGCGGTGCGTGAAATCTCTCTGCTACCAAGTTGTGCTGATGATGGACTGCGCCTGGGTGGTGTTAATTGGCCGCCTCATCTGTTGTACAGATGCCATTTAGACTCGTCTCGAGCTTTTTGTGAAAGCGTCGTACCGCTGAGATCGCGTAGCGTCTTGCAGCCAAACTCCGTTCCTTTTAGTGTTAAATTTAAATTTCGGCTCCTAACATACGGTTCATCCGGAAAGTATTCACAACCCTTTACTTTATTGACATTTTATGTTACAGCCTTATTCCAACTTGTATTAAAATGATCTCTTCCCTCACAATTCTATGCACTAATACCTTTTTATGACAATGTGGAATACAGTTGGACATTTCTTGTAGATTTTTTGAAAATAAGTATTCACAGCTTTATACTCTTTGAAAATGACACTACAAGGTCAGATCTTTAGGTAGTTTTGTCCATTCTTCTCTGCTGTTCTTCTCAAACTCCATCAGGCTGGATGGGACACATCTGTGCAGCCTTTATTAGATCTTTCTGGAGATATTCATTCAGATTTCTCACAGACGGGTTCTGAAGCCTTTCAGATCTTGGCCATGAGCTTTGAGTCGTTGTTATGCTGAAGAATGAACTGTTTCTCCAGTCTGATGTCAAGATGTTCTGAAGCAGGTTTTGACCCAGGATGTCTCTGTATACCTCTGTATTCATCTTTTCTTTTATCTTGACTAGTTTGCCAGCAGCAGCATGTTGCTGCCACCACCATGCTTGATGAGCCGCCTGGCCTTCACACCAAAGACTTCATTCTTTGTTTCGTCAGACCAGAGGATCTTGTTTCTCCTGGCCTGATTGGTGGACTGAAGCAGAGATGGTTGTCTTTCTGCAAGTTTCTCCGCTCTCCACAGTGGAATGCTGTATCTCTGAGAATGACCATTGGGTTCTTGGTTTCTTCCAATCACTCAGTTTACACAGCCGACTCTAGAAGAGTCCTGGTGGTTTCAAACTTCTTCCATTGACCAACAATGGAGGCTACGCTCATTGAGACCTTTCAACCAGCAGAAATGTTTCTTGATCCTTCTCAAAATTTAAACCTCAAAACAATCTTGCAGACAAATCCCTTGAGTTCACGCTTGGTGTTTGACCTCTGACCTGCGCTGTCAACTGTGGGACCTTACAGAGATAAATGTAAATCAAGTACAATCAACTGAATTTACCTCAAATGGAGCTGATTTAACTTGTAGGAATGAAGTGGTGTGAATACTTTCCAGATGCAATGAAGGAAATTATAAAGCCTCAGTTGCATCCTGATAAACTTCAATAAGTTTGTTTCGGTAACTTCATTACACACAGTGATATTTTAAAGTGTTTATTCCTGTAGAATTTAACAATTATGGCCTAAAATTTGCAAAAGTAGGACATTGCACAGGACCTATAATTTCTGTAGATGCAGAAATACTCATGTACTATGCAGTATCAATACTCAATACTCACGGATGTGATAAACCTGTGTAGCATTTTTTTTTACCATACTTTATGGCTGAGTTGATACTGTACTTGATGAAACGCTATAAACCAACACCACGTCTCTTCTCTTCGTCCAGACTCCAGGAGATTGTTTTTGAGATAAAACACAAAATTTATTTTCATAAGGTTTTTCCGACATTTTTCTCTGTAATCCACGTTGTGGATACAACTCTTATGCCCCTTTGTTGCCACTCTTCAATTCATAGTAATTTTTTTTAAATGGCACCAATTGACATCAAATGTCTCAAGAAACTTTACCCAAAAAAATCATAGATGCATTCCAGTTGATCCTAGTTATCAAACATTACGATAACCTCATTTATTCAAAGTAGTGTAAAAAGTTTTTATCTGAGGAAACCCAGCAGATTGCGTCAAGTCATTGACTTGCAGCGTTCATTCCTCCTGGATGGACATTTGTTGACAGCAGAAAATCGCTTGAGTTTCTCCTTCCACTAGACTTTCCGTTCATCTGCTTGGACAATAGTCAGCTTTTTTAGCAAGGACATTTTTGGCTGACCTGGCTGTCTGATGAACAACTATCAAGCCAGTGGGTCATAAAATTGTAGTAAAGTTTTTTTTTTTTTTTTTTTTTTTTCATAAAATGAAGAACAATAAACACTATAAAATATTATTGCATGTAATCTCACTGCTGAGTGGAGTTACCGAAATAAACCTTTTCACTGAAGTGCCCCATAGACTCTTCCCATAGTGCGTTTTCCATCGGTACCATAAAGACCCCCCGTTTAGAGGCCCTGTCGATTTAATCTGTGCAATAGGTTGGGCGGCCAAGTAACATCGGTCAGGCGCAACCCATCATCGACCAGCTGGCAGAGGAGGCACGTGCCTACAACCGGATCTACGTAGCGTCTGTCCACCCGGACCTGTCGGACGACGACATCAAGAGCGTGTTTGAGGCCTTCGGAAGGATTAAATCGTGCACGTTAGCTAGAGACCCCACATCAGGGCGACACAGGGGCTTTGGCTTTATTGGTGAGCTAGGAGGCGCTCATTCTCTCATGCTCCTGAGTTGCTGATACCCTGCTGCTGACTTTTTGCTGTTTTCTTCCCATTTTACTTTGAAATTCATCCAACAGAGTATGAAAAGCCTCAGTCAGCCCTGGATGCGGTGTCCTCTATGAATCTTTTTGACCTGGGTGGTCAGTACTTGCGAGTCGGCAAAGCAGTGACTCCACCGATGCCGCTATTGACCCCCACGACCCCGGGTGGGCTGCCACCTGCTGCGGCTGTAGCTGCAGCGGCAGCTACGGCTAAGATAACGGCCCAGGCAAGTATAAATCCCTTCCAAAGGGATTTAATGGCCCTCCAGGTAAATATAACTCAGATCTAGCTAGATATGACATAGCACAGATGCACAGATTTCTGGGTCAGAAGAAATCAGAAGTTACCAGCATAGTGTTAGTTTAGCAAGATGGAATGTAAGCCTGCTTCAGTTAAGTTAAACACTTAAAAAAAATCCATTTGTACTTGAAAGCTCCTCCCTGTCCATCAGTTAAACGGCATCAATCCGTGATTATTTCAGCTGTGATCCTTCACTAAAATGAACTGTTTGCCACCAACCTTTTGACCCTAACGGAGACGAGGCTGAGCTCGCTCTCTCTTTGCCATGCGGTGTGATTGTTCACTGTGTTGCCTTGTGCTGTTTTCTGTGTGTTTCCCGTACCTAATGTGTTGGGCCCCCCCCCTTTCTTAAGGAGGCGGTAGCTGGCGCGTCAGTTTTGGGGGCGTTGGCAGCACCACAGCTTCTTGGACAGCAGATAGGATTACCTCAGGCTGTTATGGCTGCACAGGCACCAGGTGTTATCACAGGTATGGACTGATGTGAATCTGTCTTTGTGGGTGTGGCGAGCAGGGTTGTTTCACCTCCGAATGGTATTTTTGATAGTATGATGACATTAGGGGAGGAAAAGATTACAGTACAGTGGACCCTCTTATTGCTGAATGCCTGGGACTCCTCTAAAAGTGCTTGTAACTACCCATTTTAATAGTTTAAAGGCCAAATGTATCTTAATATGCATCAGTACGTAGAAACAGCAGTGCTGCAGAAGCTAATAGCTACAGTCTTTTTGTCTGCTCTTGGGGGTACAACCAATCAGAGCCAAGGAAATGGCGCTCTTGGATTGGTTGTTTTGCGAACTCCAATCAATTTCATGTGAAGTTTCATCACACCCTGGAATTTCAGCTTCTATTCTCTATGAAAAAAATCTGCAAACGGGGATTTTTGTTTTACAAAAAAATCTGTGATTAGGCAGGGGTCCACTGTAAAATGAAAATGTATTTCTCCCCATACAGATTTCTTTTTTTTTTTCTTTTTCTTGTGGAATGTGTTCACTTGTCAAATAAATTTTAATATCAAAGATAACCTGAGGAAAATTTTAAAAAGCAGTTCTGAAATTATTTCATTTTTGGGAAATGGCTATGCAAGTCGATGGGTTCCCCTCTTATTTTGTGGTTCAGTTTCACAATCCACCTGCACAATAAAAATAAAATCATCTAAACCGAACCTGTCTGACAAAATGAAATAGTCAGGCCATCAATCACCTAAAGAAATTCAGGAACACATGAAAAGTACAAGGCTTCTCGAACCACAGAAAAAGGCATTACTGTGAAATTGAGAAGACGTGTTTATCAAAGTTACTCACAAGAGTCCATCAATCCATGAAGTCAAACAGAAAAGGACCGAACAAAAAGCACTACAGGCCTCAGTTAAGGTCACTGTTCCTGTAAGAGGGACTGGGAGAGCTGACAAAAAATCTCACAGAGGCACATCTCACCATTTCCCTAAAAACCTTAATACTCAAAACGTTTGGGGACACATTTTATGGACTGTAGAGACATAAGTGGAAGTGTTTGGAAGGGGTGGTCCTGTTGGAGCGCAGCAGTTCAGAAAAAGGTTACCGTAAATTCCGGACTATAAGCCGCTACTTTTTTTTCCACACTTTGAACACTGCGGCCTATAATATGGTGCGGCTAGTACATGTTTCTTTTCTTTTTCATGGCACCAAAAACAGCAGACCAATAAAAATTGAGGAGTTGTTCACAGAGGTCCAATGAAATTGTGCGATACATCATGCTCACTTTCACAGTTACGGTCTTGTAAATCAGTCATTTGTACTCATCCTCATCAACATGGAAGACACTCGAAGAAAAGCAAACGATGCCGGTTTCAAGTTAAAGGCGAT
>CAEGAE010058988.1:0-22808 GCA_903067095.1 Girardinus metallicus
GACATCTTCTCCCGCTCAGAGGAAACCACTGCGCATGTCTGGAGCTGGAGTGGGAGTGAAAGGGGGAGGCGACGGGTGATTCTCCTGGGAATCAAGTAATTAGTAAGTTGTGGAAGTCAGCAGAAAAAGATGAAAAAGTAATTTGAGTCTTGTTTTATTCTCAATGTCTTCCAACCAAAACCAAGAAAAGAATGAAGGACAACCATTGGTGTCTTCTCACCTCACCTTCTCCCCTTCACAATAAGAGCATACATTCGGGTGTGAAACATATACATTGTATCCGACACACAGGCCCCACCTGAACACACAGAATGTCACAAAAACACATAACATGTGAAACAACATCACAAGCACACAAAAGAAAACACACAAAGGAAAAACTAAACCGTAGCAACAAACAAAACAATTGAAATACCTAATGGTAACAACTAGGGGGTTTAATAAGTCGGCCACCACGACTCTGAGGGCTGATGGAGAACAAGCCATTCAGAGAGAGCAAGCGATCGGCCCGCTCTACATCTGACAGAGCCGAAGCAGATTGTCCTTGAGCCACTGGATTCGTTCCTCAGCAAAGCCATCAGACGGCGGGTGGAAACAAAGCAGCAACTACCTGGAAGTACTTGGTCTCATCTGTGGTTATCCCAGAGATGGAACCGGGCTTCCACATGCTGGAACCATGGTTCTGGGTCCTGCTTCCAGAACTCTGGAGGCTTGGTAACAGCAGCGAAAACAGAAGCGGCGGTTGGAGCAACGGCCGGCTGGCAAGAAACTGGATCCGAAACTAGAAACTAAAGCTGGTGGAGAAGCGGCGCAGCATCTGCTGAGTTCTCGTTAAAAAACATGTTCAGATGTTTGCAGATGTTTGGGGTCACCAATGCAGAAGTCAGCAGAAAAAGACGAAAAAGTCATTTGAGTCTTGTTTTCTTCTCAATGTCTTCCAACCAAAACCAAAAATAGAATGAAGGACAACCCTTGGTGTCTTCTCACCTCACCTTCTCCCCTTCACAATAAGAGCATACATTCGGGTGTGAAACATATACATTGTATCCGACACACAGTCACGTGATTGCTTGGATTTTACGGCGCCACGTTAAGTCCCTGAACTTCACATTCTAAAGGGGAGGAAAAAAAGGCAATATGACTTGGATGTAACGAGTAACGCGACGGGTTTGTAGAAACGTAGTGAAGTAGAAAGTATCCATTATTAAATCTACTTAAGTAAAGTACAGATACATGAAAATTGTACTTCCCACCACTGCTGGGAACACGGAGCACAGTCCAGTCTGCTGGTCAAACTGGGAGCCGTTCTGAGACATCTGGCCAGCCACAGGCTAAAGCCAATGATAAAAATGATCTAACAGTTCAATAGAAAATACATCCTGATTCATTCACATTCAGGAAAAACCGCATATCTTCACCATGTCAGGCATCGACTTGGCATCTGAACAGACATTGTGGAGAAGTGGAGCTCTGCTCTGTCCGGCCTGTCCGGCTGAAACCCCCCGCTGGGAGCCGGCAGCAGGCAGCGGCTCCCAGCATCACACCCGGCATTTTAAGGAGGCATGTCGGTCCCCGAAGAACAAAACCAATTAAATCTCCCCGGACTGAACTTGACCTAGCATTGGTCACAGGTGGAAGTGAGAGCGCTGTGCAACACAAATAATGTCCCGGCCGGCATTCTGTTAGTCTGCGCTACCCGTAAATCCGTCCTAGCTTGTCGTAATGTGCATGCGCACATCGATGCTACGTCACATGCTGCTGACTCAGCAGATTTCTTATAAATACGTCCAACTTGTGGAAGTTTCGTTTCATGGTTTTATTTCATCGCAGATTACGGTGAGTTTTATTTAATTTATTTTTTCCTGGCTTTCACTAAGCTGCTGAATTACTTCATGTTTTTAGTTTAGATGACAGCAGCTTGTAAATATATTTATTAATGGCTTTAATCTGCAGTGTCTTTACTGTAAACAAGTCATTGTTTGGCGGTTAGTCAGGACAAAATACGTCGTTTTGTGGCTGTTTTGTTCCTATACTTTAAAATATTTTAGTTTAATTGCACTCTATTTTTATTAACCTCACTAAAGAGATGTTGGTAGCGATCCTACGTGGGATATAAGCTGTAATATTAGTGTATATTCAGCATATCCTATCATTTCAATGACCTGCACAGTTCGGCGTACAACGAATTAATGTGCAAAAAAGAGTTACGATGTTCTGTATTTGTAGATGTCTGTGTTTAATTTAATTCCAATAAAAACTTGTTCTTACAAACATCTCTGGAATTAAAATATTTTTAAAAAGGTCTAATGAAGGATTAGCGCATGCATCTGCGATAGCTTTTCATTTTAAACGGGCCGGATTTTCAGATGAAGGAAGTGATCTTCTATTTCATTCCTCCAATGTTTGATTATTGAGCTAATGAAACGTCATCTAGATCAGAGGGACGTTTCCAGAGAAAATACTGAACAAGAACTACAGCAGCTCATTAAACGGATCATTTATTTCTAAATGGGCTGTTCAAACAGTTCTGAGTTTATTGCAGCATTTGGATTCGTCTGATGTGGAGGAACAGCAGCCAGAAGCAGATTCAGACTGGCTACAGTCAGGAGGCGTCGTTAGCGGCTGCTGATGTTTTACTGAGGCCCGGCTGACTGATGGCTGATTGTCTGCAGAGGAATAACGGCTGCTATCGATCTCACACCTTCCCAGCACTGAGCAACCTGTTGCTGCAGCTAAAAACCTCTCAGCTCTCACTCAGGCAACCGGCTTCTGCTGACTCGGCAACATCTCCGCTTCTATTAAAGGGAACCTTTGATCAGCAGCAGGTTTCAAAGCTTTTCACAGAAAAATGTTGTGATGTCGCAGACAGAAGAGTCGGCCAGCTGAGCCGACTGCAGAGTTCAGGAACAAAAGTCTGAACGTTTCCGCTGAACACAAACTCTCTACCTGTAGAACATCTGGAGTATTTCCTACTTTTTATCTACTTTGAACCAGAACAAACTGCAGGATGTGCGATCGAATGGAAATGAGTTTTTGCAAAGTACTTTGAGACATTAGTTGTAAATTGGCGTTATGAAAAGAAACTGACCGTCTTCACAATAAGAGCAGATTAATCCTGATGTTGACATTTTGAGCCTTTTGATTGGCTGCAGCAACAGTCGGCCAATCGGACGTGACGCTTTGACTAACGTTCCCTTAAACATTCAGAAATTCATCCAATCAGATTCAAGATAGAAGAATTGGTTTGTTTAAAACTAGCGGTTGGAGAAAAGCCACTGAGCTAAAGCAGTTAGCGCTGATATCCACTCTGAGATCGATTCTCATTATTTTCAGAGAAATTAAGAATAAAGCATGAAGCGTCTTCAGCGCTTCCAACACATCTCCTCTGTTGTTCCAGAGGAGGAGGGCAGGCAGGAAGGGCGCTCCCGTCCAGCGGAGCGAAGTAGGCAGAGTGAACAGAGAGGCGGCCGTCGCTTTAAACGCTCTGACATGTTTAAACCATCATGGAACATTTTTTTGTGATGAAAAATTCTTCAGTCATTAAACTGAAGCGCAGTGGAAACGGTGGAACCGGTCCTCACAAGTACAGCTGAATACAGAGCAGCGTTCCTGCACTTACTGACCGGACAGGAGGAAAACCTGCTGGACTTCAGCTGAGGAGCTTAATGGAGCATTTCTAATCTTCCACTCATGCAGCCTCTACGGCCTCCTGCTCTTCCTCTCCCTACTGCATCATCATCATCAGTGAATGCAGCATGTTCTGTCTGCAGTCTGACCTCCAGTAGATTGTCTTATTTCCCTTTTTGAGCTTTGGCCTGAAGTTCTGATTCTCCGTTTTAATCAACTTTTCACGGATCGTGAAGGTGGATCCTCCATCAAGACAGATCCAGAACCGCCGGATCACTGATGGACCAACATCAAGTCACAGGTTCAGCCTGGAGGAATCGTCCAGAAGGAACCAGAACCAGAAGCGAACCTTCGTTCTGCTCGTTCCTCCTTCCAGCCAGGATTCACCAGCTGAGCGTCTCCAGGAGCCGATCATGTGGTCAGATTTGGAGGAAATGTTTGGTTCTGTGATGGAGGACGAGCAGATGGAGACTCAGCAGCGAATCATGCAGCGTGATGAAAGCTTACATGAGCGTTCAATCTTAGCTAAAAGGACGGCACTAAACTGCTCCGAAGGCGTTTGGAGGCAGCGCGGCAGCTGACGGCTCCCTGTGTTTGCGCTTCGTTTCTTACACAAACACAGAAAGCAGAAAGAGTCCAGAACAGGTCAAGAGTTCAGAGGTTAGCGCCGTTAAACGGTTCCTTGTCTTGTAACTGAAATAGTTCCGACATTTATCCCAAAATAACTGGAGTAAGAATAACGAATGTTTTTATCAAACCGTTGATAAAGTCATGATGTAAGTATTCACACCCTCACTGAACCTAAATAAACTGAGCAGTACCGAGGCCACGCCCACCGAATGGGGCCACGCCCACCGAATGGGGCCACGCCCACCGAATGGGCCACGCCCACCGAATGGGGCCACGCCCACCGAATGGGCCACGCCCACCGAATGGGGCCACGCCCACGTCTGCTGATGTTTAACCGTCCAGGACTTTCTCAGCAGGTTCCAAGGCTCCTGACGAAGGACGTCTGACGGTGAGTCCGGGTCTAGACCCTGATCCTGCAGCATCTGGTTAGTCCATCTGTCAGCAGAACCGGGCCAAGATGGTCCTGCCTCTGATGCAGATCGGCCCGTTCTGTCTGCCGTCTGCTCCTGATTTTTACTTCAGGTTTTTGTTCCAAACTGGTTTTCTGCTGTCCTCCTCATGTCTCCTGCCCCCCCATGGTGTCTGTCCTCAGGTCAAGCTTCACTTCAGCGTCCATCGCTCTTCCTGTCTCCTTCCAGCCACCATGATGCTGGTTTCAGCAGAGGTCAAAGGTCAGCTGGCTGCTGTTGCAACCGGATTGGTCATGTGACCCAGGCTTTGTGTGGCTCTAATCTGAGGCGGTCATGTCTGCGCTCGGTTTGCTTTCATCCAGGCCGAGTTCTGCTGTCGGACCAGCGGGAAGTTCTAGAGAACCGGCGCCATCAGAGTCTCTGGTTCTGGTCAATGTTCGTTAGGTTTTCCTGGTTCCACTACGTTTTGTTTGGGTTCCGACCCGAAGCGTTCAGGCAGAGCTTCCTGTTCGGCCCGCTCTGTCTGAGAAACTGGATCCTCACAGAAATCTGCTGCGATGCTGCAGATGGCGCCGACTGTCCTCACTGAGACTGAGCTCAGACTTTACCTTCAGGTACTGCACGATGCTGCACGATGCTGCAGCCTGCACGATGCTGCACGATGCTGCAGCCTGCACGATGCTGCACGATGCTGCACGATGCTGCAGCCTGCACGATGCTGCACGATGCTGCACGATGCTGCATGATGCTGCACGATGCTGCATGATGCTGCACGATGCTGCACGATGCTGCAGCCTGCACGATGCTGCAGCCTGCACGATGCTGCACGATGCTGCAGCCTGCACGATGCTGCACGATGCTGCACGATGCTGCAGCCTGCACGATGCTGCACGATGCTGCACGATGCTGCATGATGCTGCACGATGCTGCATGATGCTGCACGATGCTGCACGATGCTGCAGCCTGCACGATGCTGCAGCCTGCACGATGCTGCACGATGCTGCAGCCTGCACGATGCTGCACGATGCTGCACGATGCTGCACGATGCTGCACGATGCTGCATGATGCTGCACGATGCTGCACGATGCTGCAGCCTGCACGATGCTGCACGATGCTGCAGCCTGCATGATGCTGCACGATGCTGCAGCAGGACTCCCAGGTTTCCCCAGAAGTCGTGCTAAGACGTGTTTGTGGCGCGCGGCGACTCGCCGTGTTTCTGAGTTAGAAAATGTTCAAAGTTTACAGGAAATGTGAAAATATTTGTTAATCATTTTGTTTTCTAAGATTAATACCTGAGCAACAAAAATAATGAAAAGATTAAAAAAATGATCTTAGATAGATAAACAATGGTCAGCCTGGTGGCTGCCAGGCTTCTAATACGTCTTCATCATCATCATCATCATCATCATCATCATCATCATCAGGTCCACAGATTCATTCAACAAGGATGTAACCAGGATCATTTTTTGATTTCATTTATATTTATTTTTAGATTTATTTTAGAAATAAAATCTTCTCCTCCTTAAATTCGTGATTTTTGTTTAAAGTCACATGACCACCTGAGCGTCAGCGATTGACAGCTGCTGACCAGAGCTGTCCGATGCTGACGCAGACGTGCGGTTGTGCTGTCGGTTCCGATCGCTCTTCAATATTAAGGGTAAAAAGCGGGAACAGGCCAGGTGCCCAACCCAGGTTGGTTTTGGTCTCCGGTCCAGGACCTGTTGATCGTCTGTCCTCCAAGGACAAGACTGGCGAGTTAAGCCCACACTAATCACACACCAATCATCTGCTATTACTTACCAATTCGGTAAGAAAATTGGGACCATCCTAACACCATCTTCACCCCAGACTGGACATTTCTGGACATATATTGGACTATTGTGTCGTCACCATCTAACGATTTAACTCCCTGGACGACTGGAACTGTCTTGATGGACTTTTTTGTTGATTTTTCTGTAAATATTGTAAATATAACCACACCTCACTCAAATTTCACAAAACTCTGTTGTCATTGTGTTTTTTCAAAGTTACAACTTCCTTCCGTAGTCAAACCTTCCGAATCTTCTGATTTCAGCAAATCACTTTTTTATTTAATCCTGAAATTACAGTGAACATCTTTATATGTTACATGGAGGAGAGAAAAAGCAGCAATTAGTCTCTGCTGCTAATCTGAGAAAAAATGAGATGAGAGGCCTGAAGAGGAAGAGGAGGAGGATGAAGGGTCCAGAGCGGGTCGGCCCGTCCCGTCCGGCGGGACGTCTTTCCTGTAGATGGAGTTGACGGAGCGGTTGCCATGGTTTCCGTTCCGGTCTCACCGCCGACTCAACGGCCTGAGCTGATGAAGGTCAGAACCGTTTCCAGCAGCGATGGACGCCATGAAGCTGCTGCAGCAGAACCGGCCCGCAGCATCATGCTGCCACCACCGTGTTCTCATGCTTCCACAGCTCCCTCTGGTTCTGGTTCTGGGTCATCAGACCAGAGGACAACGGATCCTTTGAAGAGCTGCTGATAGACGCAGAAACACCAACCGCTTCCTCAGCCTGGTCGTGACCCTGTGACCCTTTGACCCTGTGAGCAGCTTTAACCTGATGGCGGCTCCAGGTGCCGCTGCCTCACCGTCACCGAGTCGTTAAAGTTTAAATGCAGCATCATAAACTCTGGATGAGGTCTGACTGAATCAGGATTTAACTAGGCCACATCCAGGGAGCTGCACAGGAACCTTCTGCAGCACCAAGAGCAAAGATCCAAGTAAACGGACCAGCAGCACCAAATAACTTCCTGTGGTCAAAGTAAAAATAGGTTATTGATCAATATGAAACGTTTTGGTGCTGCATGCATAAAGAGGAGTCAGAGGCAGAGAGCCGCATCGTAACCATCCGGATTATTCGTCTTTAAGATGCTGAATGAGCCTCCAGAAGCTCTGCAGCGTTTCAAAGCTTTTACTGAACAAACTGCAGACATTTTACCTTTACGCCTCCGTGTGTCTCCAGAGGCATCGGGGCTGAAACCCGAAACCTCATCAGAGCCGTCACTCACCTGGGAGGCCGCTTCACTTAGAACCAGAACCAGAACCAGAACCAGAACCAGAACCAGCCATCCTGCACTGATAATCACCAGGATATCGGAGCTGCATTTGAACGCAGCACCATCAGAGCGCCGTCTGTCCTGAAGCATTGTGGGAAACATTTAACCCAACCAGGTTTAAATCGACCAGAACCTGAAATAAACGGCTGGATGGAAACTTGATGCAACAAGCACAACATTATGACCACCAGCTGTCCCTCCAGTTGGGCAGCACAGAGTCCAATAAAACCACCATAAAGCCGGTCTGATACATAGACTCGTCACCATGGAGACCAACAGGACGAGGAAGAGGAGGAGGAGGAGGAGGAGGAAGGGCTTTCCCAAACATTTCCACTCTATAACTCCAGAGGAATCATTACTGTCCGTGTGCAGCAGATTATCTCTGATCACAGCGTTTAATGACCCGGACGAAGAGACAGAGACGGAGACAGACAGAGAGACAGAGAGAGACACACAGACAGAGACAGAGACGGAGACGGAGACAGAGACAGAGACAGAGACGGAGACGGAGACAGAGACAGAGACAGACAGAGACAGACAGAGAGACAGAGAGACACAGAGAGAGACGGAGAGACAGACAGAGACAGAGACAGAGACGGAGACGGAGACAGAGACAGACAGAGACAGACAGAGAGACACAGAGACAGAGAGACACAGAGACAGAGACGGAGAGACACAGAGACAGAGAGACACAGAGACAGAGACAGACAGAGAGACACAGAGACAGAGACGGAGACAGAGACAGAGAGAGACACAGAGACAGAGACAGAGACGGAGACAGAGACGGAGACAGACAGAGAGACACAGAGAGAGACAGAGACAGAGACGGAGACAGAGACGGAGACAGACAGAGAGACACAGAGAGAGACAGAGACAGAGACAGAGACAGTTCATTATAGCAAATATGACATTCAGACCTTGCAGAATAGGATGTGTCTCTCTGTCTCTGTCTGTCTCTGTCTCTCTGTCTCTCTGTGTCTCTCTGTCTCTCTGTCTGTCTCTGTCTCTCTGTGTCTCTCTGTCTCTCTGTCTCTCTGTCTGTCTCTGTCTCTCTGTCTGTCTCTGTCTCTCTGTGTCTCTGCGTCTCTAGTGAAGTTTCTCTCCGTCTCCTGATCGTCCAGCAGACGAGTTTCTGGCGCTCTTCATCCTCTCCTCCTCTTCCTAATGATAATAATGAATCAACCTCAGAGCCTCATGATGATGAAGATTAACCCACTGATGGGACATGAGGGCAATAATGAACACTGGGAACACTGGGAACACTGGGAACGGCCGCTGTGTAAAGAGAAACTTGCTGCACCAACATCTTTCATGTTTTACTGAACCAGAAGCTTCTCCAAGGTGGGGGTCGCCCCCCCATCGCCCCTGCAGCTGCCAGGCTGGGGCAGGACAGGGTGGAGCAGGACAGACTGGGGCAGGACAGGCTGGGGCAGGACAGACTGGGGCAGGACAGGGTGGAGCAGGACAGACTGGGGCAGGACAGACTGGAGCAGGACAGACTGGGGCAGGACAGACTGGGGGAGGACAGGCTGGGGCAGGACAGACTGGAGCAGGACAGACTGGAGCAGGACAGGCTGGGGCAGGACAGGCCGGGGCAGGACAGACTGGGGCAGGACAGACTGGAGCAGGACAGACTGGGGCAGGACAGACTGGGGGAGGACAGGCTGGAGCAGGACAGACTGGAGCAGGACAGACTGGGGCAGGACAGACTGGAGCAGGACAGACTGGGGCAGGACAGACTGGGGCAGGACAGACTGGGGGAGGACAGGCTGGAGCAGGACAGACTGGAGCAGGACAGACTGGAGCAGGACAGGCTGGGGCAGGACAGGCCGGGGCAGGACAGACTGGGGCAGGACAGACTGGGGCAGGACAGGCTGGGGGAGGACAGGCTGGGGCAGGACAGACTGGGGCAGGACAGGCTGGGGGAGGACAGACTGGAGCAGGACAGGCTGGGGGAGGACAGACTGGAGCAGGACAGGCTGGGGCAGGACAGACTGGGGGAGGACAGACTGGAGCAGGACAGACTGGGGCAGGACAGGCCGGGGCAGGACAGACTGGGGGAGGACAGGCCGGGGCAGGACAGGCTGGGGGAGGACAGACTGGAGCAGGACAGACTGGGGCAGGACAGGCCGGGGCAGGACAGACTGGGGGAGGACAGGCTGCAACCCATCTAGAAATGTGAGTCTAGAATGGCCTCAATCAGTCCTGAAGCAGCTTTCATTGAAGTGAAGCAGAGAATTGTTGCTGCCGCTTTAAGCCGTCATGTCACTGCAGCTCCATCAGAACCGGGTCCGATCGGGTCCAACCGGAACCAACAGGTTCTGGAGACAATACCGCTTTCTGATGCGACAGGAAGGGGCGCGGTTAGCAGCAAGTACGGCCATTTTGTTCTTTGATACTTTGTCTTTTAGTTTTTATTCTTGCTGTAACATCAACTGCTCATTTGGGACACGAATAATTCTGGATCTGGATCTGAATCTGGATCTGAATCTGAATCTGGATCTGGATCTGGTACTGGATCTGGATCTGGATCTGGATCTGAATCTGGATCTGAATCTGGATCTGGTACTGGATCTGGATCTGGATCTGGATCTGGTACTGGATCTGGATCTGAATCTGGATCTGAATCTGGTACTGGATCTGAATCTGGATCTGAATCTGGATCTGAATCTGGATCTGGATCTGAATCTGGATCTGGTACTGGATCTGGATCTGGATCTGGATCTGAATCTGGATCTGGATCTGGTACTGGATCTGGTACTGGATCTGAATCTGGATCTGGTACTGGATCTGGATCTGGTACTGGATCTGAATCTGGATCTGGTACTGGATCTGGATCTTGATCTGAATCTGAATCTGGATCTGAATCTGGATCTGAATCTGGATCTGGATCTGGTACTGGATCTGGATCTGGATCTGGTACTGGATCTGGATCTGGATCTGAATCTGGATCTGGATCTGGTACTGGATCTGGATCTGAATCTGGATCTGAATCTGGTACTGGATCTGAATCTGGATCTGAATCTGGATCTGGATCTGAATCTGGATCTGAATCTGGATCTGGATCTGGTACTGGATCTGGTACTGGATCTGAATCTGGATCTGGTACTGGATCTGGATCTGGTACTGGATCTGAATCTGGATCTGGTACTCGATCTGGATCTTGATCTGAATCTGAATCTGGATCTGGATCTGAATCTGGATCTGAATCTGGATCTGAATCTGGATCTGGATCTGGTACTGAAAATGGATCTGGATCTGAATCTGGATCTGAATCTGGATCTGAATCTGGATCTGAATCTGGATCTGGATCTGGTACTGAAAATGGATCTGGATCTGAATCTGGATCTGAATCTGAATCTGTATCTGGATCTGAATCTGAATCTGGATCTGGGCTTTGGTTCCGATTACCAGCCGGGTTTGGTTCTGCTCACAGTTTAAACTGATTTCTAAGGACAATGCAGCAACGACTCGGCTCAGATAGAGAGCAGCCATACTTAGTGAGGTCAGGCGGGGTCAGGGGGCGGAGCCTGGATGGACAGATGGACCGGAGGGGGGGGGCAGAACTCCATGTGGGGGATTAAACATCAGATTAATTCTTCTTAGAGGCAGGAAGCCGAGTTTCCACCTGACTTTCTAAACGATCAGAACCAGAACCACCAACATGCAGCCAGTCAGAACCCAACACACACACACACACACACACACACCTGGATTGAAGCAGGGCTGCGTGCAGCACCGACTGGTGAACAGAACCTTTCTGCTTCTGGACAATCATAGAGCTACAAACACAAGATCTGCAGATCAGGAGAAACTGGGAGGAGAAAAGTTCATGAAAACGTTTTTAAATTCATTTTTGCTGTGATGAAACTTCAGCTGATCCGGTTCAGGTCCGAATCGCGTCTGCATCTCATCCAGAGGTCAAGCTTCCTGTGCTGCCGAACAGAAATATCCTCCCAGATGGGTTTCTGAGATTAGAGCTGATGAGGCGGGGTGTGTGTGTGTGTGTGTGTGTGTGTGTGTGTGTGTGTGTGTGTAGGAGGCACAAATGCACAATCTGTTATGATCTAGAATCTGATCCCTTAGAAAAGGAGAATTTTCCCTCATTTCTTCCTGTTGGATTCATTTAGAAATTGTTTCCTAGAAGCTGCATAAAATGAAGGAAACATGAATCTCTGCTCTGTGTGGATGGTTCTACATCCAACCGGAGCCTGAACCTGAATCCGGATCAGATGGTGACGTAGCATCCGGTCGGTCCTGTTTGTGACCACAGCTTCATTCCTGCTGAAACTCTTCTGCTCTTCATCAACTCCTCCTCTTCCTCCTGCTGCTGCGCGCGAACGGACGGCTGCGCGCACGCGCACTGCGGACACATCCCCCATGACTACTACACCTCCAGTACAACCAATCAGAACACAGAACCAGTGAAGACATGTCAGTCAGCCGAACCGCTGCGGATCTGACCAGAACCATTTGGACCCGGAGAAGCTGCGCATGCGCAGAGCGGCTGAAGGCTCCTCAGCCTCATCAGATTACAGTGATTCATTTCCTGGGAACCAAAATAAAACTGTTGGCCCCACAGCCGGAAAC
Organism: Girardinus metallicus; assembly: GCA_903067095.1. Lineage (NCBI taxonomy): Eukaryota > Metazoa > Chordata > Actinopteri > Cyprinodontiformes > Poeciliidae > Girardinus > Girardinus metallicus. The sequence continues at coordinate 12,342 of CAEGAE010058988.1, forward strand.
ACGCACACGCACACACACACACACACACACACACACGCACACACCCCGCATTAACAGCAGCCTCACCGTCATGGACGTCCAGCTCCTCTTCCTCCTGATGGGGGTTGAATGACAAGCCGGCGCCCCCGATGATCAGCAGCTTTTCCAACTCCCCCCCCACTTCCACGTCCACAGAGGACAGATTCCTCGGCCGATGTTCTGGGATGAAAAGGCAGAAGCGCGTGCGTGTGACGTGCAGTGCTAAGAACGGAACCCCGGAGATCAGGTGCAGCTGTTCAGGTCAGAGGAAGGCTTTCCCACCGACCCCCGGACAAAACAATGCCTGGGAAATTCCAAACAGCTCTTCCCAGTTCGGCCCCCACAGCCGCTCCACGCGTGGACAGAGAGTCCCCGGGGACAGATCCACGGCGGTGGAGCCGGGCTCCAGCAGCTGAATCCCGGACAGTGTCCTTGAGCCGAGCCGGGTCTCCCTGCTGAGGCTCCTGCAGCCAGAACCAGAGCCAGAACCAGAACCAGAACCAGAACCAGGCGCTCCGCTCGGTGCGCGCTGCTCCACGGCCCCTCCGGTTCCTCCGGTTCCTCCGGTTCGGGCGGTGTCCGGTCCCCGTGAATCCGCTCCGCAGCTGATGCAGCAACTTTCCCCCGCAGCCAGAGATGCAGCTCCGGCTCGGCGGAGCCGCCGCGCCGTCACAGCCCGGGATGATCCGGCTCCGAGCTCCGCGGCGTCACACTCCCATCACTCCACCATCCACGCAGTAACATCCAGCCTTCCTCCCACGCGGGCTTTTCCACGGACATCCAAAGTTAGAATCTGAGCCCGGAATCCTGCGCTGTTCCCGCCGGATGGAGGCGGCTGCGGGCGGCGGAGGGAAGGACACACCCATCCAGCTCCATCTGTCCGGGAGGAGGGATCAGCTCCTCCGCGGAGAGGAGGACGGATCTGCAGTCAGCCACAGCGCAGCTGAGTCCAACAGAACATCTGAAAAGTGCGGCGGGCGTCTGCAGTCAGCATCTACAGAATGAACATGTTTCTCTGCCATCACTTCTCCACACATTGTCAGCTGGACTTAGGTCTGGACTTTGACTAGGCCATGCTGGAAGGGGCCTCAGGTGTTTCACAGCTTTTCTGCCAGAATTATCCTGATCAGTTCACAGTAAAACCCAGAGTCGCTCCAGAACTCCTGGCAGCAGCAGGTTGGGTCAGAACCGGGTCGAAGCACATCTACTGTCAGGATGTCAGGAAGATCCAACAAACCGCTGGACTCCAGATTACTGATGGCTGACCAGAACCAGGAGGAACCAGAACACATCCAGCAGAGAAAACAGCAACAATGAAACCCGGCCAGCAGCAGCACTGTCCTAGTTAAAGTAAGAACAACAAGCCACAAAGGAGAAAGTGGGAAAAACAAAGAGCAGCTTCAGAGACCCACCAGAACCGCTCAGAGCCGGGCCGGTCCGGGTCGTAGCAGAAACACCTGGTTCTGGTTCTGATGGAGGCGGGGCTTAATGTCACTTCCTGTTTACACAGCCGACCCTACCAGGTGTCCAACTGGGAGGGGAACTGGGACCAGTGGCTGCTTTTCACCACAGAGGGGCACCGCTGGCCACCGGCCGGGTCTGCTGAGGCTCTGCAGAACCACCGGCCCGCTGTGCAGACAGAACCTGGTCCAGAACCAGGACCAGGTCCAGAACCTGGACCTGGACCAGGTTCTGGACCTGGACCAGGTTCTGGTTCTGGTTTTGGACCAGGACCAGAACCAGAACCAGGACCAGAACCAGAACCAGGACCAGAACCAGGTCCAGCCAAACTCGAATCTCTGTGATCTGGTCCTTTAGGACGACAGTCACAGGAAGTTAGCATCACTAGCTGCTCACAGTGACGCCATTAATCACTTATTCATCATATTCATTGATTCAGTCGTTGAACAAAAGTCGGAAAATAATAAACAACATTTAATAAAAATAATAAACATTTAATAAAATAATAAATAACATTTAATAAAATAATAAACAACATTTAATAAAATAATAAACAACATTTAATAAAATAATAAACAACATTTCCAACAGTTTCATTTTCAGTTACAACAACAAATGAACACGATTATGACGATCATAAATCTATCATGATTATTGATAAGCGGTATAATAAACGCCCTGCAGAAAGCAGCAAGGTGAGCGCAGCGGCTCTGCCGGGCCCACAGAACCACCCGACCCGAAGTGTAACAGCTGCTTCGTTCAAGAGCCGATGCATGGAGAAGAAGAAGGAACCCGTATGCAGAGTGGAGAGGGAACCAGAACACAGTCCAGCCAGAACCCGGTCAGAACCTGGAGGACCCGACGCTCTTCGACTCCCTTCTGTTGCTTCAGCGAAGCAGAACCTAAAGCTTCCTCTGAGGCGGTTCTGATGGTTCTGGACTGGAGCCAGCAGCAGAGAAGGCCTGCCGTCATGAACGGAACCGGGCCGGAAGGTTTGGTTCCGGACCGCAGCGGGTCGGTACCAGGTTCTGAAACAGTTCTCATTTCTATTCAGGGGAAACGTGGCAGACGGAGCAGTTCCTACGGCTGGAGGTCAAAGGTCAAGAGCTGCAGCTTTCCCCCAGATCCTGACGTCTGCTGCTGGTTGGTCTGCAGAACCTTTTGGACCTTCCTGGTTGCAGCAGAGCAACTCCAGCGTGAAGCTCATGGAACCAGGAAGGTTTTGATCTGCGGAACCAAAACATCGTTACGGAAACCCAAAATCTCTGTCCCATGTCTGCGTTCCAGCCCTGCTGCTGTTTACTGGGAAGCTGGACTTTGTAGCAGTTCTGGCTCCGTTTACACTGGATGAGGTTCAGAGAGTCAAAGCTGCTCCATCAGAACCGCTGGTCAAGTTGATGTTCCTCATCTGTCCCCAGCCTGGGGCTCCGGCCCGGTTCCCAACGTCCTCCTGACCTCTAGGTCAGACTGAGCCGGTCCATTTCCTTCAGGTTAAACATCTGTTAGTGTGAACCAACCAAACATCTTTAACTGTTAATATAATCATATTCCGTCCGCAGGTTCTGGATCTCCTGGGTCTGTGGGGCGGTTCTGATCAGGTTCTGTTGAAAAATGATCTTTAACGTATTTGTCAGAATTTACTACATTTCCTCTTTTGTTTTCTACTTTTTTGAAGAAATTCAACTTTAGATTTAAAGAGATGAAACCTTCAGGCTCCTCCAGGAAGCAGCTTCTGCTCCCAAACTGTGGAGGAAATAATCCTAATTTGGTTCCTCCTCCTGTCACCGTGGCAACGCTGATTGGTTCTATGTGTAAAGCTCCTCGGAGCTTCAGTGAAGCAGCTGATCACTCTGAGATCTACAGCTGAGAATCAGATTAGAATCTGGATTATCGGGGACGAATCTGATCAGAACTCGACTGCAGCGTTTTTACTGATTATAGATCATCACTGCTGGACAGGAGGTAATATTCCAGATTAAAGGACTAAATCCTAGAAACTTAACTTTGTTTCTAAAACGCTGCGTAGAGGTCAGTCAGTGAACTCTGACCTGATCGCCACGGCTCTGCTTTGACCAGTCTGATCAGAGCAACCTGGACCCATTTGGTTCAGAGAGCAGCTGAGAATCCAGCAAACACAGCAGAGGTCAGAGGTCAGAGAGCAGGAAGTGAAGCTGATTAAAGTTCAAGAGGAAATATTTGATCCTGAGACGTTCTGGGTCAGGAAAGCAGAACTCAGTCTGGAGCATCAAGGATTACTCCCTGCCCCTCCCCCATCTGTTTCTGCCTCCTTCCTGCTGGTTTCTCAGAGGAAACCTGCAGTCAGGTGGAGTGTGGTTGAGGTGGGACGCTGCTCCTCTGCGCCGCAGCGTCAGCTGGCTGGTGTCGCTCCGAGCCGCTCAGCAGCTCACAGAATCAAACGATGGAATATTTCAGACGTAAATTCAGTCTGTTAGTTCAGCTAATCTTTTGGTAAATGATAAAATGAATCAAAGATTAAAAGCCCTTTTCTTTGGGTTGTAAACGTGACAAGCAAAATATTCTGTGATGTATTTTCTGATTAAAGTTTGGAGATTAACGCTGTAATCCGTTCAGATTAGCTGCTAATCCCTTCATTTCTCAGGAAACTTCAGCACTTTGTTTAATGTTTTTAGCTTCAATCAGGCTTTGATTGGTCCATCCACGGTTTGGATGGACCAATCAGGTTTCTGATTGGTCCATCCATCAGAAAAGTTAAACGTTTCCCTGATATGAATCCATATCCACCACATCCTCCTGCTCTGAGGGCTTCCTCACTCGCTTCTGGCCACGTCCCCAACATGACCCCAACCTGACCCCAACCTGACCCCAACCTGACCCAACCTGACCCCAACCTGACCCAACCTGACCCCAACATGACCCCAACATGACCCCAACCTGACCTTTACGCTTTCTGCCTCAAACTGAAGCACAGTGGTGACCTCTGACCCGGAGCCTGACCTGGACGCAGAGGCGGCTTCTGGACGGCGAGTCAGCAGCTAGACATTGGACAGCTCATTCAACCAGCTGACCAATCATGCTCCAGCTGCGGTTGCTAGGTAACGGGGCAGCGTGGAATGGAGCGGCTCCTTTTCCAGAAAACGTTCCTGGAACTTCCTGGACTTCCAGGAAGTTCCAGGAGGTCGGAGCGAAGATGTAGCTGATGCGTTTAGGAGCCATCACAACTTCTACTGTAACACACCCTGAACCCCGACCCTGACCTTTGACCTAACCCAACCCTGATCCGCTTCTATGAAAACAGTTAACTTGTTCTTTTGCTTCCAAGCTCTGTGGGGAAGTCAGCAGTCTGACGCCTGAAAGCTCCAATTAAAGAGAAGGTAGCAGAGCTCAGAGCTGGTTGACCTTTAGCCCTTTTACTCTTGCACCAGTTTGATTGCTGCAGAGTTTATTTCACAGAGGATGAAGGGAAATGAAACAGTCATAAACTGACCAATCGAATAAAAGACCAAGGAACACAGAAAACTCAAACTGAAAAAAATGAGCTCCAGTTCTATAGAACGATGCGCTAAATAGAAGTTGCTAAGCTTCCAGGTCAGGGAGAAAAGCTGAGATGATGTTTCTACTGTTAGCTGATCGTCGGCCCTCATGGACCTTTATGGCCGTAAGATTCCAATAACACACTTTTTATAAGAACTACTTCTCAACACTCAACTTTTCAACCCATTTAGGTATCGGTGGTACAAAACCGACTTCTTAAATTGTAGCCCAGTTATAAAACAGTTTGCTTCGTCCAGAGTCGCTAGCTTTTACCTCTAGCTGCAGCAGCATGATGAACTTCTGCAGCAGACAAAGTCCCACAGTCACCATAGACTCCAGATGGTCTTGTTGGGAACGGGTCCTGTGAGGAGGGCCACATGTGTAATGGGCAGCCAAGCGTTAAAGATGCCGAGTGACATTTAGGACGCAACTTGGCAACAAGCCTCCTTCTTCATCTGCAGCATCAGAGACTCTTAGAGGGGATAATGGGTGGCTGGGAGAGCAAAGACGAATAAATCACAGAGTGGACACAGGCTGAAGAGGAGACGGAGAGAGGGACGAGATGTAGGCGGAGCTTCAGCAGAAACAACTTTATTGGACAGAATGACTCACGGCTTAATCTGCCTGAGACAGAAAGGCAATGAGAACCTGCCCAGAACCGGTCCGAGGCGTTTTTACTGGAAACAAACCAGCTAAGCCATGAACACATAACACCTGTAGTTACATCTTAACCAAGACTCTGCACCAATCAAAGGTTCCTTCTTCTGACGCTCTTGAAGTAAATCTGAACAAATGAGACGGTGAGCTATTGGACCGAAATGTTGCCTCGGATCAGAACCAAGCAGATCCATCGCCACGCTGTCCATCCCAACTGGTTCAAGTTTGAAGACATGAAACGTTGGTTCTCTGATGAAATAAATAAGAATAAATGCATGACTTTTCCTGACAGGATGATGATACATTTTTGAGATGCTTCATGTGTTCACATGGTTTTCTAGCTATTTGAGGTCGGGTCAAAGGGCAAATGTTCAGGAACAAACCCAAGTTATCCTCTCTACAGAGGTGGAGCTTGTTCAGTAAATTTGTTGTCTCTCCCGCCGTCGTCTTCCCCGCCGTCGTCTTCCCCGCCGTCGTCTTCCCCTCCGTCGTCTTCCCCGTCTGTCGTCTTTCCCTCCGTCGTCTCTCCCTCCGTCGTCTTCCCCTCCGTCGTCTTCCCCGCCGTCGTCTTCCCCTCCGTCGTCTTCCCCGCCGTCGTCTTCCCCTCCGTCGTCTTCCCCTCCGTCGTCTTCCCCGCCGTCGTCTTCCCCTCCGTCGTCTTCCCCTCCGTCGTCTTCCCCTCCGTCGTCTTCCCCTCCGTCGTCTTCCCCTCCGTCGTCTTCCCCTCCGTCGTCTTCCCCTCCGTCGTCTTCCCCTCCGTCGTCTTCCCCTCCGTCGTCTTCCCCTCCGTCGTCTTCCCCTCCGTCGTCTTCCCCTCCGTCGTCTTCCCCTCCGTCGTCTTCCCCTCCGTCGTCTTCCCCTCCGTCGTCTTCCCGTCTGTCGTCTTCCCCTCCGTCGTCTTCCCCTCCGTCGTCTTCCCCTCCGTCGTCTTCCCCTCCGTCGTCTTCCCCGCCGTCGTCTAGTAAAGTGCTGAAGACAGAGCCGTCCAGAGTCTGGATGTTTTCTGACACAACAATAAACCTGCAGCTTCATTGCTGCAGGTTTATTGTTGGGAAACTCTCTTCATATTTCCAACCAACCCAGCAGCATCTGTAGTCTAACTTTTACAGTTCTTGCTTCCAATTAATCACATTTTTCTCCTGATGTCTTCTAAGAAACTCTTGGAGAGAGTAAACAGCTTTGCTCTGATAGAAAATCCAGCCAGTGGCTTCATGTGTTTCTCTTCTTTCCTGATTTGTTCTTCATTGACAAATCAGATCATCTCAGCTGATCTGCTCCAGAGTGACACCCAGTGGTCAAACAGAGCTTTAAAGTAATTAAAAAGAAGTGTTGAACGCACGCCAACCTTTTAAATGAAACAACTTCAGATGAGTAAACAGTTTTTTTCTAGAGAATATTTTAACAAGCTTCACTTCTAATTAGGGTGTATATTTATCACACACTGTGTTTAATTTGCTTGGTGACTTTCTGCTAAGTTATGTGGGTAACTAACACAACCCTGCTGTCAGACGCTTTCTTGTGCATTAGCTTTGACTTTAACAGACAGGCCTTCGGCTCTGACGAATGAGAGGGCAGATTGTGTTGAAGCTGATGAAGTGTCCTGATGCTCATTAGACGCCCGGCGATAAGCTGATGGATGCTGCTCACTTTTTAGGCGGTGCTCTTGTAATGATGAATGGGCTTGTGTTAAAAGGCAGCTCATCTCCATCCTTTCTGCTATCCTTTTCCTTTCAGTGTTTATTGAATTATTTGATTTAATAAAGAAAGCCTCATTAAAGCCAAGGAGCAGAGCAGTAAGTGTGATTAATGCTTCAGCCATTAATAATGAGCTGGTCTGGGTAAAACCTGCTCAGGTAAGGCAGCATTTTAACAAATGAAAGTCATCACCCAGCTTTGTTTGGTCATTTATTAAAGTATGGAAATGAGAGGAAAGTGTTTGGGCCGCCTCGGGTCGAACCAGTGAACCTCTGCTGGTGGATCCGGAAAAACTGGAGCCACCAGATCTTCATTTAACAGACTGACTTATTGGAATCCAAGTCACTTTATAATTAAACTAAATTTACTGAAGGAATCATTTTCCAGGATTGAAGCCGGCGGTCGTGGCTTGGTGCCATCTTTATTTCTGGGTGTCTTTCTCAATTCATGCCGACAGTAGAAGGTGCCATCTGAAGAGTTGCAATGTGTTTTATTTCTCACCTTCCATCATCTCACTGTTTGTTTTGTTGCTTTATTGAGTCAATTTTTCTTACAAATTTACTGGGAAAACATGTTTTTCCTTCAGTTGGGTTTTATTTGCCTTTTCTACAAATCTGATGCTTGTTTGCTAATTTCTCAACCAGCCGCCTCTCTGCCCTGGATCTTTGAATCGTACAGAAAAGGGAGGAGCTTGAGGCTCAACGTTTGTTGTGGCAGCTGTGAAATATGGCAGAAAACCTGGTGGCTTAAATCCTGGCTTATTTCAGTAAACTGCTCCAGTCTCTGCTGCAGAGAGGCTGGAAGACTGCCTGCTGTTTGGCCACAATGCTGGTTTGAAATGGCATGTTCAGATTCTCAGCTGATTGTGGTAAGATTCATCGCTCACATCCAGAGAAGACCAGGATGTGCTAAAAACATAAGCTGTTTGTCGGAAACAGAGTCCATTAATCAGAAATCCAGAGGACTTTACTAAAAAAACCTGACATACTTTCCCTGGGAAACGCAGATCGGTTGGCCGGTATCTGCAGACGAATATTTGTTAAATGACCTGGAAAGGTGTCAGGGTCTCGGGTTGCTCTGGGTTCTTATGGGTTCTTAGGTGGGTAATCTCTGCGACCCACCTGCAGCCCGTTGGCTCAGCAGCCCAGGTCTGAATCTCCTCCTTGCTGGTTCCTCGCAGTACTTCCCCCTTAAACTCTTTCTTTTGCACAGTTTGACAAAACTAACAAACCTTTATTGTATTTCGTTGGAACCAAAGGCACCGGGTCTTTTCTAAGACCTACTGGTATGTCCTTATTGGGCATAAACCAGTAAAACCAGAATAAGGTTGGTTCTGGTTCCCTATGCTACAGGACCGAGAACCAGGGAGAACCCTAAACTAAGTCAGACCGACCGTGAAACCAGGAAGCTGCTTCCAGGTCAACTGCAGTTTGTGCGTCTGAATCACAGAACGTCACAAATCATTTCCAGTGTTTGTTTGGCTGCCATCATTGGTTCCCAACGATTCTGTTATGTTGCTATCAACCCAAGAACTGAGCTAAAATACTCCAAAACAATAAAGCGGACTATCGAACAGACTTTAAATCAGAGCAAAGTTAGTTTAGTGATCGAAATGATTACAAGAGTAAAAGAAACTAAAATAGAATCGAAAATAAATGTAACAACAAATCTACCGGTGATGAACTAATCAGAAAGTTGATTACAAAGAAAGCGTTCTTTCTTATGGAAGCATTTTTATTCTCTGCATTAATTTTCATCCTTTTCATGTCAAACTAACGACACGTTTGATTTCTGCGGCTTCGACCAGGACCGAAGCGATGATGATGAAGATGAAGAGTCGTTTATTATGTTTCTGAACAATCTGCAGCAAAGTAACAGGAAAGAGAGCAGAATTTGTACAGAGGGAGGAATAAATGCAGGTGACGGCTGTGGTTATGATTAGATTATCGTTTCATAGCAGAGTGAGACAAGCAGCCGATCAGAGCGTGAGCAATCGATTCCCAGCTGGCAAGAACAAACAGCCTCTGAGATGATGCTCAGATTAGGCCAAGCAGTGAGATTAGTTCATCAATAACGCAAATGAAAAACAATCTCTCTTTATCTCCGCGGCTCTTTGCAAGAATCCTTTAACCCCGGCTCAATTTCTGCTTCTGTGAAATTGCTCTTTGGTGAATAAATCAATGAAGTGTGTCACCCTGGTCGGCTGCTTTCCTGCTTCTGGGCTGCAGACGTTCTGAAAACCTCAGGCTTTGACTGATCACATCACATCATTACCTGTTACATCAATCAATCAATCTTTATTGCCATTGATGTGGTAACAGCAATATGCATGTCAGGATCCTTAAAACTGTTTAATAATCTTGTTTTCTCTTGACAGGACAAACTCAACGCTTCGCTAGCAGGGCGGGAAGAAACCCGACACTCATCGGCCTCGTCCCATACTAGCAAAGGTCAAGGAGTTCAACCACAACAAACGGTCAGAGGTCACGAAGAGAGCTGTGTTAAATGGATTCAGTGTAAACAGGCTCCTGAAGAGGATTCTGGATCAGCGATGGACTGGATTTCCCTCTGTGCCTTTAGCATTAGAGTGAAACATGCTGAAACACCTCTCAGACACTGCTGGCTGTGATAAATCTGAAAATGGACAGCTCTCTAGATGCAGACTAACTCTGATATGGAACAACTGAAGGGTTAAGAATAATCTTATTTAGAGTTTATGGACCCAGAAATCGTCCCTGGTCTACCAGAGGCAGGTCTTCACCCTCAGTCCGCCTGGCTAGCAGCAGCTGCTGCTTCACCTGGATCTGGATCTGCTCTCATGATGTCATAATGTTTCAGAGGTCACGTGTCCTTCGGCTGGAAGAGTCTACATCGACCCTAACCCATTCACTGAGGCCGCTGTAAACAGCAGGAGTCCCAGGGTGGAACCTTGGGGTACCCCACATGACTAGAGATACAAGCTGACACAATGAAATCCCTGTTCTGTCGGACTGGAACCAGTCTAGTACTGGAACCAGTCGAGTTCTGGACCCGAGAGTCCGACCCAGTTCTCCAGTCGGTTCAGTAACATGATCGACACTGAAGTCCAACAGAACCAGAACCAGAACCAGCTCTGTGGTTCTG
>CAEGAE010058993.1:0-58134 GCA_903067095.1 Girardinus metallicus
CGCAGGTTCAATTCCCGGCCTGGCGACATTTGCCGCATGTCTTCTCCCTCTCTCAATCCCTAATTTCCTGTCAAGCTACTTTCAAATAAAGGCCACTAGAGCCTCAAAAAAATCTTAAAAAAAAAATAAATAAATAAAAACATTTTACAGGTAAACTAATTAGGTGAAGGCAATATAAAATTAGTATGAACATTTACAGTCAGTGAGTAACGTCAACTGTGATTTTGGCTCATGGGACAAAAAGACGACAACGTGGCGGAAAGTAAAACCTCTGCATCACTTCAGAGTCTCTCAGAACTTCTAATGTTTTAATTTAGGATTGTCCTGCATTTAGCGCCATCTTTCCTTCCAACAACTCTGATGTATTCCTGTTGAAGCATGGTCCTGCCACTGAGGAGTTTTAAAACAAAAATAAAAAACATCCACTTGAAATCCACCTGACAGACACTAAAGTTTGTTTGTAAGGTGGCAGCACCTGCTTGTATCGGAGTGTTCTTCTCTCCAGGGTGTTTCTGACAAAAGGCGACTTCTTTGGTAAAGTGGAGCTGTCACTGTCACTGCGATACAACTGAAAAAAAAAAAAAAAAAAAAAAAAACGCACAAAAAAAACATAATTAAAAATGTAAAGAGTTAAGTGAATATTCAGGACCAGAAAATAATTCACACACAGCTGTTGATCTGACGCTTTGCTGAACTCACCCTGCAGACGTACTGACTCCGTGCGCCAGGCGAGAAGGTCTGGGAGCGAACGATGGTGCTGCCCCGCATGAAGGGGGACGCGTGACCCCAGCGGCCCCCCCTGTCTTTGGGCCGGACCCGAACCGGCTCCGGGAACGGCGCCTCCGTCATGGTGGCCTTCTCGACCTGGAAACACGTTGGAGTTGCTGAATTCTTGTTTTCATGGAGGAAAAAAAAAAAAAAAAAAAAAAAAAAAAAAACACAGCTGCAGCTTTTACCTTTACTGCAAAGTGTCTGCTGGGAATCTGATCGCAGCGCCCCCCGGTGGAGAAGTAGACGCCCTCGGTGCCCAAACCCTCCGAGTAAGGAGTTGGAAACACTGCGGTGTTGCTGCAGCCGCTGTCCACAGACTCTGCCTGCTGGCTCCTGGAAAACACACACACAACTTGTCATGAAAACACAAATTACAAAGACACAGCTTTAATCTGAAATCCCAGGTTAAAGCCAGGACACAGTTCTTTCTGACGGAAAGAATCATTTTTTCAAGGAGACTGCAAGCAGTTCAAATCTAAAGACGTGATTAAAATTCAAACCGTAGGCCTGACATGATGATCAATTTTACTGGATAAATTGTCCCAGAAGTTATTATGATAAATGATAATGTTTTATGTAATATAGTGGTAATGGCATAATAATGCAACAAAAGACTCTCAAAGGTCAATAAACTTTAAATTCTAATGAACATTTAATACTGGAACTGGAAGACATTTTAATTGTCCATAATAAATAAAATAAATTAGCAGATATCTGAAGACTTGTCATCCAGTTTTAGGTGGAAAGTATTGAGTTCGTTTTAATTGACCAAGTAATTAATTGATGTATTGCTTATTATGTACATTTCACTGAGACAGCCTTCTTTTGTATCTTTCAGGGAGAAATAAACATAATTCTACATAAAGAGATTAAGAACAGACCGAATGGAAATTAAAAAAAAAAAAATAATTAATTCCAGTTTTTTCAAATGTGCTTTTACATTGGTAGATTGTTTCCTAGGCAACGGAAAAGCCACCAGATCACACCAAGTCACCGACTCGTCCAGTTTCATGGCTTCACATTTTAAATGACCGTCTGCATCCGAAGCAAAACGTGTCGCCCAGTTTACACTTCATTTGACGCAAACGACTTCGTTCGACTCTCGCCTTCTTCAAATTACACGCTTGTGCAGCTTTCATTTGAAATATTTTAGTAAATGTTTCCAGAGGTCATCAAAGGTCAGCCAGCCAGTCCACATTTACAAAATAAAGTGAAATATAGTGCCAATCAGCTGTGCAGCAAAAGATTTCCATTTGTGCCGTTATCATTTTTAGGATTGCAAAAAAAAAACAACAAAAAAAAAACAAAAAATAAGAAATCAACTCTCATTCCACCACAAAACAAAATTGAAAATATCAACGATGCTCCATTTGTGCAGCTAAGATATTTGTAGCAGGTTTCATCGACACCAAGTTGGCTCGATTTTGAACTCTGAAAGCATTTAATGTTTTGAAAACGATTACAGCACAAATAACTTTTTGCTGCGCAAACGTTTTGCACCAATTTTGTTTAATCCAAAGACGACGGTTGAGGCAACTTCACTCAGGTCTCCATCCAGGCTTGAGTGAAGTCTGAATGTTTTTTTTTTTTTTTTTTAAATTTAACAAAAAAACAAAACAAAACCCCCACACACCGGAAGCAGAAGGAATTTATGCTCAAATTTTGCACTTCTTTTGTTTTTATGCATTTATTTAAGTTACTGTCCTTTTGGATGGGCTTTTATTGTTGTATTGCAGTTTTGCCCCCGCTTCCAAGACAAATTTCTCCTTTGGGAGACTAATAAAATGATCTTATCTTAAAGAGCTGTCAACACAGTCACCTCTCAGACGTCGCCTCTCCACGCACGTCCTTCTCCGGCTGCCGCAGCTCCAGCTCTGAACCCCGCTCCTCCGGATGGGTGGAGGAGCGCGACAGCAGGCTGCAAACAGTGTCCTGTGACATGAGAGCAAACACCATCATCATGCTGGTGATTCTTTTTGAAGCACTGACGACGAGTTGGACGACAGTGTCGGGGCCAAGCTACGAGGATTATTGTTCAATTACGATAAGATGATCATAATATTAGCACAACAAAGATGCAATTTCACCAGAACGACGTCCTGAGGAAGACTTTAATAAGAGAAAAAGAAGAAGCTCCGTAACAGACTCGGTGATTTGATCGACTTCGTCAGAGTCCACAGATAAAACCCATTAAGATAAAAATAAACAGCTGTGTGTTCATTTGATGCGTTTTTTAAAAATAAAAATAAAATGGAGCATCTTTTCACATCGTTGCAACCTGGCAGCATACAAATTAAAACTGTGGACTTGACTGATAAAACAGTATTTAAGCACACAACCTTTGCTTTGAAGGTTGTATTAATGAGGCTCTCTGGGGTCTAGAGAGGTTGTAGCAGACCAACAATGGGCTGGATTTGGATTTCGAGTTTGATACGCGTGTTAGAAGATGAAGTATTACTTTAACTGTAAAACTGACACCAAAGTATAACTTCACAGGATGCTCAACTTTCCTCGTTATTTTTCGGGTTGGGGTAAAACTTCCACTTCATTCTCCCAACATTACGACCGGATTCTGGGAACATCACAACTTTGTTCACGCATCAGTGCCACTGTATTCTTGTAATATTAGGCCTTCGTCATCATAATTAAAAATAAAAACAAGCTAGTCTTTTGCACAAACGGGACAGGCAGTGATGGACTGAACTCAGGCTCACGGCGCCCCCTGCAGGTGGAGAGTCGTATTACACAGCAGAGTTTGTTGCCATCGGTATAAAAGTACTGAAGTCACTCGGTCGTTTTCACATTCTGTCACATTACAACCAAGAACTTCAGTGCATTTCTTTGGGGACTGGAAGCGATCAACACAAAGTAGCGTGTAATCATGAGGTGGATGAAAAGGTCACGCAGTTTTAACAATTTTTTATATATTTTTTTTAAACTTAAAATTAGAGAAGCGAGGCGTGTGTATTCGGTACATTTAGTGGTTATCACTCGGGTCTTTTACAGCCCTGCATTTAGCTCCATTCATCTGGAGCTGCCACCAATCTCCACAGTGTTAAATTTAAACCTCCATGTAGACCAAATGTTAAACTCAAGCTTCATTTGATCAGATCTAACGTTGGCCGATTTGGACTTAAGATTTTATCACAATATTTTCTGTGTTGGCGATAAAAAGGATGGTAAACTATTTGTTGGGTCATTTTTGTTTAACCTTATGACTGCTAACACAGTAATTATAGCTCCACAAATACAAATATTGTCCTTGAAAAGCACCCCAATTTGAAACAGTTTTCTTCAGGAAGCAGCTTACATAAATGTGATATCACTAAACTGCACACAGAAGTTGCATTTAAGGTTAACATAAATTTCGAGATGCTTTTGTGAAACAAACAATGGAAAAAAAAAATGGTAAAAATAACTTCTGATAAAAGTTTTGTTTTTTACTCAACGTTAGAAGTTGAAAGTTACCAGGTGATAAATCAAAATTCTTACCATAGTAAATTCAGAGGTTGTAACAAACTTCCTGTTCATTTCTTTAAACAATAACTTTCTTTTCTTCCATACATACTAAAATTAATCTACACCTGCCTAAATCATATTTCTAGATTTGAAGAATTGAAAATCCTGTGTAACTTTTGTGGTGCTTCTCAAACACGCACAACTTTTGCTTCGACCCGAAGCGTTGAAATTTGTGGCCTTGACGCGGAAAAGTTAAACGGGTGCGAATAGTTTTGCGAGTTGCTGTTCATCTGCGTGGCCGTTTACCGTGGCTCTGGGCCGCGCCTCGTCCTCCTGGTTGTCATGGAGCCGACGGTTGAGGGTCTTCTGCGAGTCGGTCAGCATCTGAACCCGCAGCCAGTGG
This sequence comes from Girardinus metallicus, assembly GCA_903067095.1. NCBI lineage: Eukaryota > Metazoa > Chordata > Actinopteri > Cyprinodontiformes > Poeciliidae > Girardinus > Girardinus metallicus. The sequence continues at coordinate 4,634 of CAEGAE010058993.1, forward strand.
TAAACCATCTCGGCGCTTCCCTCGCAGTCCGCCAGGCTCAGCCTGGCCGTGCCCTGCGGGGAACAACGGAGGGACACAGTTTAGGAGGGGAGTCTGAGGAGGCGCGCGGCTTCGGCAGAGACGGCTTCCCGTCGGACCCACCAGGAGCTCCTCCTGAGCCTCGGGGCCCAGCGAGCAGACCGACAGCTGCAGGGCGCACACCGCCAGGGCGTTGGCGGGGACGGGGATGCGGAAGCCTTCGTTGAAAGTCATTTGGCTGTGCGGCTCCAACGCGGTGCAACAGTAGAACGCACAGGCCCTGCTGGCGTCCAGGGGAATCAAGTGGACCTTCACATACCTTCAGGGAAACACAGCAAAAGGAAGACCGGGTGATGCTTCAGGCGTCTGGATCACAGGTCTAAACAGGGTTGATACTGAACATGTGAAGAAGAAAGTGTTCACAGTAGTTTGACGTTTAATTTTGGAGTAAGGCTGACAGATTGGATTTTTTTTTCTCCTCATCTCCATGGCGTTTCTGAAGATCTTCTTTTCTTGATTTTTGTTGGCAAGAAACGTTCGGTATGCTTTACCGCCACCTTCTGGTACGGAGTGTGGCTCAAAACGTCTTTTATTTTATACATGTAGCATCAAAGATCATATTTAAGTAACATTTGAATACTTTTACCTTCTGAATTTCCCTGTAGCATATCTATTATATTAAATGTTTCACTTTGCGTGTGACAGAAAATGTCCCATGGAAAAAAACATTATGATCAACACATTTAAGGCTAAATTACTTTTTTTTTTTTATTATTCAAGGTGTTATTTTAGACGTACAAATTTAAAACTTTTGCAGAATGAACGGACACTAATTAGTGGAGCTCCACAGCTACGATGGGAGAATCTGACAACAGAAAACTATGAAAAATTAAATGTCTTCTGATGGTAATTCTTTGAATTGGGCTTAATTTGAAAGGGAGTGAAAAGAGATGTGCACAACACTTCTTATGCTAGTAAAGGAAACTGAAAAAGTTATTATACATTGCTGTGTGTCGGTCTGTCAAACACACAAAGTTGGCGGTTGCGCCATAAATGTGAAATAGGTAAAGAGGTGTGAATACTTTTGTACGTGCTGCAGCTTAAAGCTACCAATTGTGAGAAGAAACGATGAAAATGCAAAAATATGCTTGATAAGTACATGTGCACCAACTGGCAGCTTATCAGAGCAGAAAAACCCTCTAACATCTTATAGTCATGCTTTATCATTTCAACAAGACCAGTTCTGTAGTCACAGACTTGAGCTCTCTTCTATTCTGCATTTACAAAAGAAACCTGTTACTTTAATTGCAACAGCTGAAAATACTCACACTTTATAGCTTTCTCTCACATTCGAACAGTTCAGACTCTTCAGCTGCAGCACATGCAGCCGCAGAGACCGAGAGGTGGATTCCCACCTGTAAAAACACAAACAGAAAACATGAGGGAAACTGATCTACAAGCGCTACATCTACAAATCATCTACAAACGCTCGTCAATCAGAGCAGACTTACAGCAGCCCTAGTTGGATCTGGGTGGGCTCGCTCGCAGGGGACGCCTCTTTGGCGTATGAAACCTCATCATACTCCTCTGGCCTGTGGAACCAAAAGACAGCGCATCTGCAGGTTTCAGCAAGACAAATTTAAATATTCAAGACCCTTTCAATGCCTCCTTGAATGAAATTCAAGATATAAAAATCTGTCAATGTAGTGTGAGATTCCACTGTGTTACGATCAAACACAGCAAAAACATGAACAGTTCTGGTTTGGTTTTGTGTTTCTCACACTGTGTGTGTGTGTGTGTGGCTCTCTACAGCTTTCGTCCCCATAATGCAGAGCTTAAAGGTTTGCTTTAGCACAGAAAGTAGCAGGTTTGCCAACAGAAGTCAGTCAATGGTGAAAACGAACAAACTCCAGCCAACTGGAGCTAAAACTGATCTTTGCTCTAGAGCACAGGTGTCAAACTCCAGTCCTGGAGGACCACTGCCCTGCAACTTTTAGATGTGCCTCTGCTGCACCACCTGACTAGAATCATTAGGTCATTAGCAAGGCTCTGGAGAACTTTCCTACATGAGTAGAAGGTAATTAAGCCATTTCATCCCAGTGTTTTTTAGCTGTGGCACATCTAAAAACTGCAGGACAGCGGCCCTTGAGGACTGGAGTTCGACACCCCTGCTCTAGAGGCAACTGAGCTAACAGGCTAGATTAGCATCCTCTTCTGCCTGATGGAAAAGTTCTGAGAGAAAGAAATGCCACATGTACAAGATTAAATGGTTCTGCCACAACAAAAGTTAACACCTGTGATTCAAGGCCAACTTACATCTTTTATGAATCAAAGACATTTTTAGGAATTAATTTTAGATCCATGAATTAAAGACTTTAAGGGTGCGCAGAAAACCTGTTTTCTTTCAATGCTGACATCACTTCAGGACATGCAGTCGTTGAATTATTTCTTAACTGGACTGATTCCTGTGGGGATTAGCTGTTGCTTTCAATTCAAAGGCAACAACAACATCAACCTATTGTTCCCATTAATGTTCCGTTTTTGTGTTACGAGTGAGGGCGCTCCCTCACCTTTTACCCCACGCCTCGAACACGCCGCTGTCCGTGGCCAGAGCGTCCTCGGAAACCCCCGCTGAGACCCGCCTGGCTCTCCTGCCGCTCCGGTTGGCGCTGTTGCCCCGTAGCGTCACCCCTAGCAACAGAGGAGTAGAAAATCCAGATATGGTACGGCTGAAGCGATTAATCGATTACAGACGTCAAGTAATTTAGTAATTGATTAATTGTTAGCTGAGTATACAAACTGAAAAAAACAACAACAAAAAAACAACAAAAAGGGCAATCTGTTGAAACAAAAGCACAAGGAGAGCAGCAACAAAGCCAGAACTGTACAAAACACGCAGAACACACATTTAGTATTAAAGAAAAAAAGGCTGTAAATATGTTCAACCCAGAACTCCTCCAGTGGCCTCATAGTTTCAGCCTCACTTCTATAAAAATAAAAAAATATTTAGCACCTTTTGCAATCCAATTTTTAATTGGTTAATAGAAGAACTGTCAGCAGGTTGGCACTACGCTGCACAGATGCCAAGTCGAGCAGGAAGAGCTGGGCGTCTCACAATGATCAATCGTTCACTGATGGAATATTCTCTTGTTGCAATTAAGGAAGTGAAATATTTATTTTCTTAATTAATTTTTAATTATGTGTATCTTTTAATGCATTTCTAATAGAGTACAAAAAAAGGCTTAAAGGGTTAAATAAAAAAAAAAATACAGTGTCCCATTTTATATCTGATTAATTGTCAGAATAACTCGATAGAAAAATCTAGAATATTCCACAGATTAGTTTCTATAGTTTTAGGAGGAGAGGGCTGCGCTCCACCTACCTGTGGAGGTGAAGGCCTTCTGAGCCCCGCTGTCTCTCTGGCTCTTGCTGTCCAGCTGGTGCAGCGCGGCGGAGCTCACCATGTCCTCGCCGCCCATCAGGACACCGTGAGACATGCTTTGTGCCCGCAGCTCCTCCAGCAGGCCGCGCCCCGCCAGTTCCATGTACTCCTCCGTCATCTGGGCGAGGGGGCAGTCCTGCGGCGCCGAGTGGTACGGCGTGTCCATGGGGGAGCTGGGCGGGGACAGGGACGAGAGCGAGGAGCGGGAGGAGAGGGAGGCCAGGGACTGCGGGGTGTCGTGCGAGCGCTTGCTCTTGTTCTGCGTCAGGTGCTCTGGGCTGAAGAGCGAGCAGTCTCTGGACGCGCTCTCCGGGGGGAGCAGGTAACGGACGTGGGGGTCGAGAGGCTCCGCCGCCCCGTCGTGGCGCTCGTACTGCGGCACGCCGTAGATGTCGCTGAAGCTGATGGAGCTGAGGGAGCCGCGGCTGGACGTCAAGGAGCCCCGGCTGGAGGCCAGAGAGCCTCGGCTGCTGCTGGAGGAGACCGTCAGAGAACTGGCAGACAGGCTGGGGACAGACCAGAGACGGCTCTGAAGACGCTGTCCAGAGGCGTTTCTGGACAGCGTCTCAGTACACCGACTTTAAAAACACAGCTTTGTAATCAAGTATGGATTTCCACTACAACACGAGTTAGAAAAGCTCTCTAAAAGGGGCAGTGTTATGTGATTCCAGTCACATAGCATTATTTTATATTACAATCAAGTAACTGTGCTACTTTCGTGGCTATAAAAATGCTATATGTATCAAATATGGCTTAAAATAAATTTGACTTCATAATGTTGAAATTGGGTCTCTGCCTCTTTAAGAAACTCCTGCTTTTTCTGAAACTTTGCCTTCAGAAAGTCATCACAACATGGCTCCTCTATTAACCCTTTAATGTTTTTACCAGCGTTGCTCTGAGCAGTAGCTCCTACAATGAGCTCAGCAGATGCTCAGTTCCACCAGATGTTTGCTAATTGCTGCTGGCTAGTCTGAAGGAGCTGAGTGGGGGAGTCCCAGGGGAGAGGAGTAGGGATGCTGGAAACATCTCTGAGGAGGAGCTTTGCCCTTGAAGGCGGGGCTAGGTCCACTCAGGTGTTTTCCAATGGTTGCAATGAGATTAAAGGATTTCTCAAACATGTGTGAAAGAATCAAGGCAACACTCCTGGTATGACTTTGATGAGAACAACATTATAACATGATCTAAAGCTTAAAAAAAAAAGAAGTGGATTTTACATGATGCTGCCCCTTTAAGAAGGACCTCCTGTAAAGTGACCAGATCAGAGGTATTTTTGAGTACAAGCTTGTTTTTGGGAGGATTCTTGGTGAAATCATGACTTTGAACTCAAACAGAAACATCAGCCATGAAACGAAGTTGTTAAACGGCTGCATAGCTCATGTTAGGCCGACTGCTTTTGCAGGACAGAAGCAGCGAGCGGCTCACCTCTTCAGCTGGGAATGAAGGTAGGTGGTGATGCGCGTGGCCTCCTGCAGCTGCCTGAGCAGGACGTTCCTCTTCTCCTGCTGCAGCAACCTGTCGGCAGGGGAAACCAAAGCGCAACAAGTGAAATGAGGACGTCAGTTGCAGTGCATTAAACGCGCGAGCAGAATCGGACTTTGAGGGATTTTTGTTCTTTTTCTGCCATCTCACCTCTGATTGGCTCCCTGGCTCTGGGAGCTGTGGGCTCTCTGCACCTCCTCCTCTAGCTTGGAGCGCTCCTCCTCCAGCTGCTGCTGTGTCTCCGCTGTGAGCGGCTGCTTGCTGACTAGGATGAGCTCCTGCAGGAGGGCCTCCTTCTCGCGCAGGAGCTGCAGGAAGTCCCTGTCGCGGTCCGCCTCGGCGCGGCCCGACCAGCTCTCGCTGTCGAGCTGCGCGAGTTGGTGCTGGATGCTCTGCACCCTGACAGGACAGCAAGGCAGTCAGCTCAGTTCTCTCATTTACGCCTCATAGTCAGGAGTGGGCAAGTACATTTACTTTTTTCCAGTCATGACAGACTTATAAAATTCATATGCTGAGGTCCAGAAAGAGACCAAAAAAAACAAACATTTATGTAAATATTAGATACGTTATCAACAAGCTAACAGTTTCAGTTATGTGTGCTTATTCCATATACTTAAATCAGCTACGATTAAGATGGTGGTGTTGCCACAAACTTCAGTGTCTCTGGCTATCCGAGACAAGGACAACCACTAAAACCGACAGGCCAGTGTAACGCTACAAAGTGATATTCACTTTGTCTGAAAGAGCTTGAGCTATTTTGCACGAAAGAAAAAAAGAAAGCTGGCAAAATGTGTAACCCTTTAGACCTGCAGTTTAATTTAGATATTCACTCAGGGAAGCTCAATACAAATCCTAGTCTTTTGTTTCAAAAACCTCTACAATCTGTGTTGGTGCAGAAAAATCAAAAACAGGTAAAATTCCAGAAAATAAATTTAGCATATTATATTTTAAGTTTTTCACACTGCAAAATATAATGTATATATATATAAAAAAACAGTTTCTCATCTTTTCTGTGCTTAAACTATGAATTTAAGTCGCTACATGTCCTGTCTAGTTTTGTATGGCTGATTAATATTTTGTCTGAACGACTGTCTTAATATTATAACCAAACAGCTTTTGAGTGTTTAAGAAGAATTTATATTTTGTCCTGTTCTGCTCCTTACAGTACATCACAAAGAGAACAAGCTGGTTACTTAGTGGGGTTATGTCAATAAAGTTGCCTTCTTTATAGTCATAACTAAAAGGTTATTTGCGCTAATCCTTAGGCAGTAATCATAAACATTGCTTTTGATAATGCTAAAGCGCTACACCGGTATTTAGCGAAACCTAAAAGTTAGGAAAAGCACCAAGCATAATATTAGCTCAGTTATTAGCTAAATATTTTTCAACAGTGGGCACACTTGTGCTGATTCTCTACTAGCAAAGCAAGATTTTTGTTTAGCGGTTTTGCTAACTTTGAAAACATTAGCTCTCCCTAAATGAACGTTTCAGAATAAATCCTAAAGCGCTAGTTTACTTGGCTGTTTGTAAAATTTAAGCTAAATAATGCAGCAGTTCTGTTTCCTCTCACATTCTCTGTTTTTTTTCCTCCAATAACTATTTTAAACAAGAAAATAATATTAAACACAGACAGTAGAGAACAAGATACACATATAAATACATTATCTAAGGGAATTTTAAAACATAAATTATAATGTCAACATTAAATTGATGCATCTTTCAAGGCCAGATATAATTTGAACTGAAGTTAGTGCTTTAGCTTTGGCTAAATGCCATATTGGTGTAGCGCTATAAGGTTGGGGAACTACCTTTTTAGTTAGTTGAGCCCACCACTAACTTTCAATTTGTTGACTTTTTAAAATAGCAGGAAAAACATTTTAGGTAGCAAGTTTTTGTAAAAGTAACTCTTACTTTATCTAAATGAATCCACACATGGAAAATGGTAAAAACACGCCATAGCAACAGAAATCTTTTAACTGATCGACTTCTAATAAATATTTAATAACAAAAGTTGTTTCTAAATGGTCACCTGTAACCTTCTACAAAGAGCAATATTAATTCTGCTGGCAGAACACAACATGCGTTTACTCCGAACAAGTATTAATGGCAACAGGAAGTCGAGGGCGCTCGGCCTCCACGCTGCGACCTGCTGCCTCAGCCTGTCCTCCTGCAGGCGGAAACCGACTGGGAGGTTCACCCTGACCTGAAACAATCTCAGGAATCGCTCTGTCAGCTGATAAAATACTCTGTTTGTATGAGCTGAATTTCAGAAGAAGTAGCTCAGCGTGAAAGTTTGCCTTCTTTGCTACTCTGACTCTGTGACGTCATGGCTTGGCGCTGCTGTTGGTGGGTCCCCACAGCAACAAGAGTCTCATAAAAACAATTACGATTGAGCCGGTGTAATGATATGGCCTCCTTTTTTTGTGTCCCCAATTAGACGACACACATGCCCTTTTTTTTGACACCGCAGTGTCAAGCGCGGTCTAACGGCGTCATTTAAAAGCACAGTTTGTATTTTGGGCCACCTCGTGGAGGACCAGGCTGTGCACTGCGGCTGGGCGGTGGGCAGTCCTATTCTGGCTGAGCACACAAAGGCAGCACACAGTCAGCAGCAGCACGGCCAGCGAAGAATGTGACCACCCAGCTCTTTCTGCTGGCCAGACATCCCTCAGTGGCCGATGGACCAAAATACTATTCATAACTCGTCCTCCCACCCTTCCAGAGGGCAGCATTCGGAGGTGATGGTGGGGGGAGGAGGGTGCGTTGCTGCAGGGGTTAGTGATTCGGTGCTGCATGCCTCTGTGCTACCACTGACAAAAACAAACAGCTGGGCAGACTTACTTCTTCTTGGCTTCTTCGTACTGCCAGTTGAGTTTGACTTTGTCCACCAAATGGGAAGAATCTTGGGAGCCGTACTTCAGAAAGAAAGGAAAACACAAAACGTTAACATGGCCTGATAACTCAGACGAGCACTGAAACGATTAATCGGATTAATCGTGACCAATAGATTATTGAAATAATTGTCAACTAATTTACTAACTGACTGGAGCATACAGACTCAAAAAAGGCCCTTTGCTGAAACAACAAGACAATCGGAGCAGTAATTAAGCCAAAACTGTGTGTGTGTGTGTGTATATATATATATATCGCATTAAAGATTAAAAAAAATAAATAAATCTGAATATGTTCTACCCAGTACTCTGGTAGCTTTTAGCGTCATCTGGTTCAAATTCTGTAAAGACCAAAATCTCCTATTAAGCATCTTTTGCTGTCCAATTATTAATAGATAATTTGAAAAAATGTCAGTCAAACAAATGATCGAGCATACAATAAAGAGATGCGCCGCATTTGCATTTTAGACAATTAGAAAGTTTTAAACTTTTTCTTACTTAAAACAGGATTTGAATGACTTGTTTATTTGCATGTTTTAACATGTTTACAACTCTGTATAAATTAACTTAAATGGTTGAATGAAAAATCTGGAGAACTCGCCCATTTTATTTTAGCTGATTAACCATTCAGTTAATCAATAGAACAATCGATTAGTAAAATAATCAATAGTTGCAGCTCAGATAACGCAATCCAAATCTACAAAGTTATTCGCTGGAGACGTTATGAGGTTAATACACACAGCCGACCTCTGTATAAGTCCGACATTAAGTTGGTTATATGACCCCTGACCTCTCCCATGACGTCCGTCTGGCAGCCGGTGTCGCAGTACTGCTGCGGATTGCAGGGGTCGCCGGCGGTGGTGTTCGCCACCTCGCCGGCTGCGTCGCTGATGGACAGGCTGGTCTGGAAGTTGACAGTCAGCTTAGCCAGGCTCTGAAAAACAGAAAATAAATATTCAGATAAATCTTTACATTCAAAAGAAAGATATTCAAACAACTTCAGTCTGAAAGCAGACTGAAAGAAGTCAATGAAACCCTTAACCAGCATCCAGAGGCTGTTTGTTTGACTTTCATTAGACATGTAAAAGTTGAAAAATTTAAAATCAATAAAAGAAACATGAAGGTCAGACTGGTAACTAAAGACTAGAGCTTCTGGAATATTGTTCTCTGGACAGAAAATGTGTTTGGCATAAATCAAATGCTGACATCACACTATGTTTTCCTAAAAGAAAAAAAAAAAAAAAAAAATAGATTCTGTTTTTTTCTCCAATTAAAATCAGTTCCTTTATCAGAGCTAAAAACGTCTGATGGTTTCATCACTCGGTGGAAGCAGAACAGTAGACAGCAATGGACACCAGAGGTCAGCATCACATATGCAAACTGCCGCCGAGCGCAGTGGGTGGAGTGAGAAGGAGGCAGTCACCTGGATGAGGTCCTGCCTCTCCTTCTCGCCTGTGCTGATGGCCTTCTTGATGCTGCGCAGCTCGCTGAAGATGGCCTGGGCCTCATCCAGCTTGTAGTTCGTCTGCCTGCAGGACATCTTCCTGTCAATCCTGAACGAAAACATCAACCATGTGAGCTTAGCATACGAGTCGCTCTTAGGCTTCCTTTTGATTCACTTCCAGTACCTCCGAGTAGATTTAGGCTACATTTGGCGTTGTGACACTTTAATGATCAGAGTCATTTTAATATGAGTAAATACAAAAAGTTATTTTCAAACGATTATCCAAACCAACCTGGCCCGATGTCAAAACGGTAATCCTCCTCACTAAACCTGACCTCTCATCTAGCTGCGTCACCTTTGGCAACAACAACTGCCATCGAGCGCTTTACAGTGACCAGCGATACATTTTTTATACCGCTGTGGAGAAATCTGCAGCGAGTTGCTTTAATCAGCCACATTGGAGAGCTTTCAAGCACTGAAGCTGCAACATGCAACTTCTAGAAATTTTTTTCTTACACATTTGCTAAAACTGTCATTATGTCACAGCAGGATGAGAAAGATAATCTGTGAAACACCAGAGCTCCTCTGCCTCCTCCATGTGGTCCCACTGCCATCTGTAGAAATACACAGTCAGGGCAGAAACAGCCAGTTAGAGCCAGGCAGACTGGCTTAGTGCTGTCAATCACCCTCTGTATATGCAGCTAAATGTGCTGATGGCAGAGAAACAACTTATCCAGAAAAACCGTTAATGTGGCGTCATCAGTGGCCATGCTAACTAGCCTTAGCATTCACTACAAGCTCCGTTGTGGGGAACCAGCTGTTTACACGAGGATGACTGACAGCGCTAAGACCCTCCTCCTGGCTCCGACTGGTTGTGAAGCGCCATCTTTTCACAGATTATCTGTTATCATATTACACATAGTGACAGCTTTAACAAACGTAAAAAAAAAAAAAAAGTTTCTAAAAATAACATACTACACCTTTAACAGCCCGTTTAAGGTCACAGCATTTCAGTCTGGAAATGCTGTGACCTTTTGTATTTGAGGTCAGGTTGTCAGGATGGTTCTGTTTAAGAAATTTCTAGATTCTACAGGTGTTGCTCAGAAGTGGATGATAAAAGTGAAATACACCTAAAATAGTTAATCACACGTAATTATCTTGACCTAGTCATGTAAAACAATATAATTGCGCATCTTTTTCCTCCCTGAAGCATAATTTCAAACTGACTTGTGTTTCCTTTTGTTAAACTTGACAAAGAAAAGCAAAAAAAAAAAAAAAAGGAATCCATAAAGGAGAAAGAATTTCTGTGGGAGGTGTTGTTCATCGATAACGCAACAGTTTATTTTTAGGTTTTGGGTCGTTTCAGTCATGAGACACCGGACGCGAGATTCTGTTCTCCAGGCTTTCCCAGGTTTAGCAAGTGAGATATGATTTTTAGAGCCGGCTCACTCACAATGCGCCAACAGGAAACGAATAAGTCCAATCACACTGCAAGGCTCCTCATGTGTTCACTAACTGCACTTTTTCACATTGGACTCGCATTTGGAAAGTTTTTTTATGCGAGCGGCTGGCAATGTAGAAGTCAAGTCAACTTAAAGCTAATAAATCTGAAAAGTGTGGCATGCATTTTTCACTTTAAGCGGGTATTCCCCAAAACTTCTGAACTCAAATATGACAAAATTATCACACAATATACCAAATAAAGAGCTTTCCGATTGAGGATATGCTTCGTTGATTATTTAAATAGTGGTCAACTAATTTAGTAATCGATTAATCATTAAGCGAATACTCAAAAAAAATGCCAATTGGTGAAATAAAGACACAATCAAAGCAGTAATCAATTCAAATCTGTGCAAAGGTTATGTACATTTTGCATTTAAGATAAAAACCTTGTGAGTACATTCTACCCAGGACTCCTAAAGCGGCATAGTTTTATGTTCACCCATTTCAGATTTACAAAAGAAATGCTACGAAAAGGATTGAGTTATTTATCTGCACTTCTAAATGAATTTCTAATGCATAAGGCAGGCTTAAGTGGTTAAATGAAACATCTGCAGAATGTGCCTTTTTTTAAATAAATCCAATTAATCGTCAGAATAATCGATAAAATAATGGCTGGTTGCATGGGGGCGTGGTTGGGAGGGCTTGGTGTTGCTAGCTCTCCTGCTAACTTCACTCTCCTTAACAGCAGGTTCTGCTCATCCTGATCCAGAAACAGGCTCTGCTTGTCTCTCCTCTTCAACCCTCTGGTGGAGCCTAAGAGGTCCAAACTTTTATGTCCCCAGAACAAAAAATAAATAAATTTAAAAACTACTGCTGGTGCTCGGTGCCAACCGCCCTATCGGCTCGCATTTCCTTCAGTCTGCCAAAGCGTGACAACAATCCACCAGGATGTCGGCTGGACCAGTCGTGAAAGCGTTTGTGACCCTCGCAAAGATAAGGAGGCGCAAAGATGACGAGGAAAGATAGCCTAAACCCAAACTCCTGACTTCTTTAAGGGTCGTAGTAACGATTATTATCGAGTGGGTTTGGTTTGGGGGGTGGATGTACGCCAGAAAGTGTTTATCAGCTTATCTGATGTGGTGAACAATTTGCTTTATTGCTGATCGCAGCCAAAATTAACCAAAAAAAAACAAAAACAATAACAGCCTTAAGGGTCACTCCTGTTCTGAACCCGAGCAATCCGCACAGAACAATGGGACACGCACAGACCAGCAAACAAAGTCACAAACACGCCTACGAGCACGTTTACACATCGCAGCACTCCGTGTTTCTGTCTTTTTTGCAAGCTGTGTATTCTTCCCAGCTATTCTGGGAATCACTTGAGTTGCGTATCATCTAAGAGATAAGGAACTTCTTTGCCAGGACTCAGGAAGTGCAGAGGAATTTGCAGCCAGATATCTCTGTGTTTTTGAAAACCGCTTCAGAGCCCCCCCCCCCGGCTCCCATCCCCTCCGTGGAACAACTTCCTCTCTCCAGGCTGAGCCTTGGCTCCCTGCACTCCACTGGTGCATCCTCTTCCTGAGGTGGAGTCCCCTTTTCCATCAAAAAGAAAAAAAAAAAAAAAAAAAAAAAAAAAAAAAAACTCCCTCCATTTGGCTTTTCTCAAAAGCTCTCTTTTCCCCCTCTCACTCAGCGAGGTGGAGCTTCTATTTCTAACATTAAATTTGGAATGGCTCAGAAATCTTCCCAGCACAGAAAGATTGTTTGTGTGTGTGTGTCTGAAAGCAAAACATTAAAAGAAAGAAAACAAAAGAATCAAATTCATAAATCCTATGAAATAACCTTCCTCCTTTCAGTCTTTAAAGGGTGTTTTATATGTTGAAGGGCCACTTTAAACCTTAAAAAAAAAAAAAACAACAACTAACCATTTGGAAGAAGAAGAGGAGGAGACAGAAACACAGAGACAGGGATGAAGCTGAGCTTTGTGGACGAGACCAAACACAGGGAATAGAAGAGGGAAGAGGCCGCTGGGTGGGGAGCAGCCGGGCCAAGTGTAGGAAGGAGAAGGTTTGCCGTGGGAGGAAGGGTGGACCAGGAACGAACACACAGAAACACACAGAAGCAGAGAAACACTCACTCCTGCAGGGTCTCCACTCCCATTTCCTTATACTGCAGCTCCTGCTTCACCTGGGCCAGCTCCTGCTTCAGTCTGAAGAGCTGCAGACACAAGCAAGCGCCGGGTTACCATGGTGAACAATGGACTCCTCTCACCGCCACGGACAAAAACTGCCGAATCATGACTACAGGCACGGAGGAATGCTCGACTGTGTTTGTACAGAGGTGCACACACACACACACACCTCCCCGAGACCTTCTCTCTTGAAGAGGTTTTGGACTGAAGCGTGGAAACCTAGACCCCGACCAGCGGCGGCCGACAAACGTGCCGCGGCTTTAAGTCTTGAAATTCAAATCGGAATGGATTAATAAAATTATCTAGCTCCGCTCAGCACTGCAAGAGAAACTCAAGATAAAAACTGAGTTAGAAGAACAAACTTAGAAGTGCTTTTCCAATCAGGTTCTCACTAAAACCAGAAAGTGAGAGAACTCCTATCCAGTTTTACAGTCCTTGCTCAGAGAACAGACATTAAAACACATTTGTTGTAGTTTATAAATCACTGAATGGCTTAGCACCAAAATACATTAAAGATTTTCCACTGTTCTATCAACCTTCTGGTTCTGCTCTGCATCTCCAGAACCAAACCTAGAGATGCATCATTCAGCTTCTACGCACCACTAATCTGGAACAACCTTCCAGAAAACTGAAAAGCTGCCAAAACACTGACTTACTTAAATCAAGGCTAAAATCCACATGTTAAGAGTTGAGCTTGACTCATAATAACTGGAACTTTGATCAACATATTTGACATAACCCTGAGGACATCCTGACGGTGGAATCGGACATGACTTTCTGACCGCATTTTCTTAGCAAAGGATGAAATTGTACATTTTCCATCACCGCATTTCTAAAAGTCATGAGACGGTAGAGAAAGTGTGACCGGAGCGCAGCATTACCACTAAAGTTAATTTTCTGTCTAAAATGCGCAACGCGGTCAAACGGCATCAATGCTGCCACAGGCAGGCAAAACTAAAGTGCAAAATGACAACATGGTTAAAGTAACGCTGTCCCACAATAACAAGCAGATAATGTTTCAATAAACTTAAAGTTTATTGTAGAATATAGAGATGCATCAATCAGATGATGGTAACTTCCCTCTGTCCTCGTCTCCGACTGGTCAATTTGAAGTTTTGAACAAACTTAAAAGAAATGAATTAATGAATTTAATAGCTCTAGATTTGCGTCACTCAGGCTGGCAGCACATTGGAGTGGATCGTTTACTTTCTTTGATGTTGAAATTTTCTTTTTCTGGACAGCTGCCCCTTTCTGTTTGGGATGCTGAGCAGCCGGGTTGATTTGTCAATGCCGTTTACACTTTCCTCATCTTTTATGATGTTTAGCCATAGCAACAGGGCGGTTTACAACTGACATCGCAAAAGCAGAAATCATAGATAAACAGCGTCTTCAGTCAGAGGTTTCTTCAAATTCACTGTAATACAGACTGCTACAGGAGATCCTTCCTGCCCACAGCCATCTGCAATAACTCTTTGAAGAAAATTGAATGAATAAGAATTACAGCAGCCTTTAATTTCCCTTTGGGATCAATAAAGTATGCATGAATTGAACTGAATGTAAATTTATGCAACAAAGCACAGATTACCAACCTGTGTCCGTCTGACTGCGTGTACTTTGTTACTGGCAATTATTGTGTCGGATAAGTGGGAGTTCTTGGTTTTAAGGCATTTCATCTTATTTATTGATCACCACTCAGAGCAGATCAAGGAAAAATGGGCCAATTCTGATCTCTGAGTGACTGATCGATGCCTCTCTGATAAAATGCAACAACTAAAAACCCTAAATTAATAAAACCTGAACGTCTGACCCCACCCTGCTGAAGAATAGCTTTGGAATAATAATCAGTTCTTATGCAGCTTTAAAATCTGGGATTTCTTTGTCATCTGGACGTGTTTTAACACGGCTCTAGTTTGCTTCAGCAGACGGATTTACACAGAGACAATTCCCCCCCCCCACTCTTTTTTTGCAGCATAACTCTTTGCTTTAAAATGACCCCGATCCAGGAAATAACCTGACCCATGCCATTGATCTCAGAGTAACGTCCAACCTTGCCCTGCGAGTCCTGGGCCTCTCCTTTGCCTGACCCTTTGATGATGACCTCACCGTCGTCCTCCTGAGGCCCCAGACCAGAGCCATGGTATCCTGTAGGGGCCACACCCCGGTGCCCCGAAGCGCCCCTCAACACATCCCATTGTTCTCCATCGATAGCAACTCACCCTCTCTCGTTTGCAGGCTATTTCCGCTTTGATTTGATCAGGGTCGTATTTCGCACTTGAAGACGAGCCGGAAAAAGCTGCAGATGCATAAAGGAGAGAGGAGAGAGAGTTAGTGGTTGTGGGTTTGAGGCTGAGCTGTGATAATGAGGTCTCCTCGTGTTTCCTGGGAGCTGAGCCCCCCTGGGAGCGTTGTGTGAGGGGGTCAGAGGGTGAACTGGGTGGAGGTGGTAAAACAAGAGGGTGGAGTGAGTAAAAAATAAATAAATAAAAAAAATAAAATTAAAATAAAAATTAGGATTTGGAAGAATTTCTATAGGTGTAGATCTCCCCCAGCAGTGAATGAGCAGTGTAGCATGTCCAGGTCAGATAACTAGGTTTGCTCAGGAAAGGGTGGGCTAAATAGATTTACAATGTTTTATGATAACCATACAGATTATAATACCGTTACTTATTCCTTAGCTAACTGAATGGCTGTAGCTTGTAGGTGGTGGGCGTGCATCTTATCGTTGTCGCGATAAATTTTAGTCATCGATGTTTAATTAAAAACAACAAAACTGACATTATCTGAAATGTTACTTTTGCCTACATTTTCTCCACTGTTTCACAAGAGCATCAGTAAATATTAGTAGATTCAAAAATATGATTACTGTTGCAATTTAGTGACAAAAACCACTTTTTTTTTTAAGTAACTTTCAAGAATCTCATTTCACATAGGAATGTTTTTCCAGAACAATATTTGTGTTTGTGGTGCTATGGATGCTGTACCATGCCGTCACAGCCATACAGCTACCCAAGATATAAGTAATAGTTTTTTTTAAATTACGGTCTTTACTGTTGTCACAGCAAAGATTGTAAAAGTGCCATAAAATTCTAAATCCTTCTTGCCCACCTCTACTGTGACTGCATGGCACAGCATTCAAGGTGCCAAAAACATTGGGAAAAACATTCCCATTTGAAACAGACTACTGTTCAGGACCCAATTTTACTAAAACAAGTGTGATTTATGTCACTGAACTGCACACAGTACCTGCATTTTCACATTTACTGATATTTATCGATGCAGTGGAAAAAGTAGCAAAAGTAACATTCCAGATAATACTGTCAGTTTTGTTTTTTTATTTACCCAAATTGACGACTGAAGTGTATTGTGACGACGGTAAATCAAAAATGACAAACGTTACGATAAATGCCTAATTATAAGCTCAGGTCATTGTTCACATGCGACACATCATTTTCTCTCCCCTCCATCCCGTCTTGCATAACCTTGACGATCCTTACTGCTGGTGATGGAGTGGTCGTCTCCAGAAAGCTCGTCCAATCGCAGCATTTCCTGCTGAGCCAGCTCCAGTCGCTGCTGCTTGATCAGGTACATCTCCTTCTTGGCGTTGAGGGCCTCCTGGGCCACCACAAGGTACTCCTTCAACATGCGCTCCTGCTCCTGCCGCCATTGTGTCCGCGGGTTCTCAATCTGGGTGGTTTCTGACAGAAAGAAACAAACTTGACTCAGCCATAATTGAGGTAGGATTACTCTGTTTTAAAGTTGAGGAATATTTCAAAATTATTTTTTTCTGGTGGAATTTGATCATTCAAATCAAATAATTTAATTGTGTACTAAAATAGCAAACCTAAACGGTGTTTCTTGGGCATTTATAATGAAAATATTTATAGAAAAGAGAGAAAAAGATTAGCTCTGTATGCTACAGTTCCGTTTTGCCAGAAAAAGTTCATGCAGCTGGTTGGAGGATTGTCTGACAGTAGCCGAGTTTCCACTGACCAGATAAACACACAAATTGGAATTTTGAAATTAAATTCACTTAATGGAAACATGGCAATTTCGAAAATAAAATAGCAAAACACTTTTGTGCTAGGATGAGGTAATTAGAAATTTGGGTATTTGGCAAAACAGCAATGAAAACACTTTTTCGCATTGCATGCGATTAACAATCGGACGTTACTACTGGCAGAAATGACAAAGAAGACGACAGGAAGTGGTAGGATGGTGGCGCGGCGTGTTTTTTAATGACTTATTGTTTAAACAAACTTACTTAATGGAAACAGCGCAATTGAGAAATTGTGTTTTTCGACATTAGTTGAATATCGACAAAGTTTTGTGCACATTTGTAATGGAAACACAGCTTGTGAATAAAGCGCATTACCAGCAGCATCTCTGAAACAGATCCTGTACCGTGGGTGGAGAAACTCCAGTGTCGCTTTCAGCTCCTCTCACCATCCTCTGCACAACTACAATAGGAAGTGGAGTCCAAAGAGATTTACTCACTATTGATGTGGTCGATGTAGTAAACTCCCACTTGTTGGTCGTAAACCTCCTCCCACCCCAGAGGCAGCTCATCTCCAACACAGTCGGCAAACGTTAGCGGTTTTGTAATCCTGGAATAAAAATAGGGAACATTTAGCTGTGACATTAAATATCTTGCACTTTGCTTCACATATGGCAAAAGCTGCTTTATCTTTTATTTTTAGTGAACAGAGAAGCATTACTTGAGCCCTTAAAAACTAAGGATTTTGGCATAATGATGAACAAAGCAGCAGAGAAGTATCAAAAACGTGCATTTTCCCACCTAATTATGTAACTTTTTTCCTGCTAGCAACCTGCAGGGTTTTCTGCCTCATTTATTATGTAGAATTTAGTCAGTTAATGAAGGAGATAAAAAGAAAAGTCAACATTCAACCACAGGTTGAACCAGTTATTTCAGCAACAATTTCACCAGCTCCAACGTAGGAAATAGTAGAAAAAATAAATAAATAAAAAAAATCCATATTTGGCTGATTTGGGACATGAAACGTAAAGTATGCCCACTGAAAAGGCATGGGCCGATATAGTCGCTGGTAGAAATAATTCATGAGTCACACAAATAGGACAATAAAAATATTTCTGTCCTCATCAATCTTTTTTTATGTCCATTTTTGTGTTTGTTTGTGGTGTTTTAAATAGCAACCTTCTTTCAGCCAGCTGACCAGCAGAGCAGCTAAACCTCAGAATACTTTACTACCAGCTCTTTCCAATCATGGACGGTTCTGTTTATTATCGCACTACCATAGATTGATTAATTCAAAGAAGAGAACTGAACACCTTGGCATGAAGAATAGAAACTCATTTGGTCAAAAGAAGCAGGGAACCGCCGCCCAGAACGGGTCTGAAGCTGAGTTCAGGAAGACTGTACTAAAAACAACCATCTCACACATGAAACTACTATGCATTTTCAGAAAAAAATAAAGATCCGAATTAGACATGAATGGCTGAGAAATGTCTTCTGGGACAGCAAGACAAACTTTCATCAAAACCACTGAAGCACATCAAGGTACAAACTTAAAAAAAAAAATGCAGAAAAAAAAAAAAAAAAAAAAAGAAAATGCGTCAGCTTTGACCAGCACTGGACCTCTCGAGTATTCTAGATGTTTTCACAGTGTGTGACATAATTAACTCATGTTTTAACCTTGTGTCTACCTGGTTTATCAGGCTAAAACTAGCTGTTAAATTTAAGTGCTGCTAACGCGAGCTACCAGGCTAGCTTAAACAATCTTGTAGCTTCTAGCTAACTACGCAGCTTACAGTTTGTTTAATTTAGCTAAAAAGACGACATTTAGAAACAAGAATAACGCAATGCCAATCTGAACCACGTGGAAGTGCCAAGTCAGAAAATGTGAGCACTATGCTGATTGTTGTGCTTACTGACAAGCTAGCTACTACTGCAAACAGAAGCTGAATGTCCTCTGCATTTAAAGATCAAAAATACAATCAAACATAATTTGAACAGCACCATGAATTGATTCAATGAGCTCAAAATAGTCGGGAATGCAAATAAAACTGTTGTGCTTGTTTTTTATTTTTTTAGATTTTCTTGTCCTATGGGATTATAGGGTCAGGATTGGTGGCAAATAACAGACTGTCAGTCAACATTTGATTATTTTCTTCACATCCTGGATTTCCTATTTCAGAGAGCAAATGAAAGGCACCACATAAGCAGATACATTCAGAGGCTCCCAAATTTAATATAACTAAAATCAAATCATGTTTAACAACAAATGATTGTTTTTGCCATTATTGTTTTGAGGTGAAATCAGTTTTTTTAAGCTTATCCCATTTGTCAAAATGCATGAAAACCATGAACTCTTCAATAAAAACATTTTGAATCTTGCTCAGAATGCCAGCTACAAAAAGATTCAACCACTAAACTGCACACAACAACTACCAGTACACACAACATTTCCGCCAGTGAGCAGGTTGGATGATGGCATTAAAACCAGTAGCTGATCACCATCAATCACAGAAATCCTTGTACTCGGAGTGTGAGGCCTGGTAACTGGCAAGGTATGCATGCAATGACGGGACTGCAAAGCGAGAGTAGCCGAGACATTCTGCTCTGCATTCCTCAGGAGACACACGCTTCAGCTTTCCTCTCCAAAAAAACCTACTGCACTGGATCTCGCTTCCGCTTTCTTTTCTCCGACAAAATGGTTTTCAGGCACGACGCCATCGGCGCTCAGACACATGCTGCCGGTTCAAATTAGAAGAAGGCACCGTGTTAGTCAGCCGCTCTCCCTCTTCAAAAAAAAAAAGGACGTTATGAAAGAGGGCGTACGCTCATAAAAATGTCTGATGTTCCAATAAAAGTATCAAGGAGCGGTGCTGAATCACACTCTGCGATGAATGAGTTGGGCTTGTCAAAAACAATCAGGGCTTCAAATTCAATGAACTGCCTTAGCATTTCACATATTTTTGGGGAATTCAACAGGTTAGGTTTGTTCTTGACATTCCAGAGACGTAATGCAGCAGTCCAGAATGTTACGACTGTGGGTTTCCTCATGTTTTCGTTCATTTCCTCAAATGCAGATGAAACTATAAACTCACTAAAGTTAAATAGTCGATAGCATACAAACTTTCATAAACTAGTTGGTCAGGATAAGAAAATTATGCATTTGAGGAAAGGCATAAAATGTATTCTGCACCTGTAAAAGGCTTCAAACTGCTCTAACTTTTTTGTTGCAAGGCAACCACAAGCTTTTGTGTTTTACCAACACAAAGTACAGCATATTTCTGACAAGATAAAAACATTTTTGTCCTCAAATGTGAGGAAGAAAAAGGAAAAATGTGGTTTTCTACACGTTTCAAACATGTAGAAAACCACATGTACTGGGGGGGAAAAAAATATATAAATAAAAAAATAAAACATCCAGCGCAACCAACTGGCTTTAAAAGTCAACTAACTACTTCATCAAGTCCACGTGCTTAATGGACCCACTAGTTTTGGCGTACAGCTGACCCAGCTGTACAGATGAACCAACAGTAAGGAATCAGCACTAGACAAAGTAGTCTAAAAAATTCTGAAAATAATCTAGTGATGGGGTATTTAGACAAGACATTTCCAACTAGGGATGAACAGGGACTTGGACAGACAGATCGCACACAATAAAAATGTTTTGAGTGAGACTGTAAAACGTATTTAAATCACAATCTCGATAAACAGACAATCCAGTGTACGAGTTATCCTTGAATGAACTCCTCGTGCGTCACATGCTTCGCGACATTTGGTCCGGCTGAATGCTGCAGGCGGCCGCATTTGGACTGAACCCGATTCTTCTCCAGCAGCGGCGACGTTTACATCCAGGTTGACGTCGTTTCAGGTTGCACCGGCATGAGGAATTGAGTTTAGTGTAAAACGAGCTGCAGCGAATCACATGAGAAACGCTGGCGCTTTCGAACAGAGGATGCTGGTGGCAGCTGGGAGTGCTCTGTATCTGTTTAGTTGATGGTTTTTGTTTTTTTAAAGTAGTGCGACAGACTGTAACGTCATGCACATAAAAATTATCTGCACACGTTTAGGTTTAAAACAACGCCGTATTCATTCAGAACCAGAGGCCTGCAGCGACAACTTTCAGTTGATGTAACATGAAGTAAAACTTTATGAGAAACTGGAAAGGCAGTGGAACTCCTTGCAGGAACATGGCTGTCTTTAACCACGGCGGCTCTGGAGGAGCTGCAGGGACTCGCTGCTCAAATGGAAGAATTTGTCAAGTATTGGTGCAATCCACAAATCTGGTTTTATGGAAGATTGACAGAAAGAAAGCCATTGATACAACAAGGCCATGAGAAGTCCAATGTGCCATGTGACTGTTGCAGCATATTTAGCATTTCTTATTTTGACCAATCAATAAAAAAAAAAAATCCTTCATGATTAATTGGATGATTTATTTCGGGCAAGAAGATTAGGGTCACGGAGAAAGAAAAAAAATAAATAAATTTGATTTTGATCTCAGAATTCGGACCTTTGATTTCAGAAGAACATCAAAATTCTGAGATTAAAGTCTTTTTTTTTCCCCAGTGGCTCTAATCCTCCTTTGTAAACCTGACTGCTGATGTCCAGTCAGAACATAATAAATCTGGAGAAAATAATCAAATCTGAATCCATGTCTAGAGTTTCAATCTCAGCTAGGAAGATGTTTAACTATATTATTTCTCCAAGACATTGCATTAAAAATAAATATATATTTTTTACACAATAATTCACTTAAGTTTGAGCAATGATCAGGAGATTACAAAACAAAACAAAAACAAAGACATGCTTCATGTAACTCCATGACAGACAACTGGTGGCATGACGGCGATGGCTTAAAAGGAGCCGCACAAGTGGAGTTTGGAGACAAAGCAAACAAGGCCACGCTCCTTACCTGCTGCTGCTCTGAGTGTTTGTGAAAGGCAAACAAATGTCCCGACACCAACTGCTCTTTAAATACTTGGACAAGAAGCAATCAGAGAGCGTGAGAAATACTTTAGCTTGGAGGTTCTCACATATACAGAGGTAAAAACACTAAAATAAAACACTGGAGTTTTAAATGAAGGAGTCGATCTATTCTTGGAGGAAAAACAGGAAAAAAAACACTTGAAGGAAAAAGAGGAAAGTTCAGAAGACGCATGGAGATGTGGGAAGCTACGTGACGTCAGCGGGAGTTTAATCCCAAACTGCCCTCTGACCCAGCGACAGAGACAAAGACAGTGAAGGGAGGGGGGGGAGAGAGAAAAATTTTTTTAAAAATGTCCTCCGCTCACAGCTCTGACTCTCTGAATGTTTGGTTTGTTACGCAGTCTTGTGACAGCGCCGTCTGTGTTCCAACTCGTCTTGGGAGAGAGTCTAACCGCTGCCGAGCGGTCTCTTAAAGAGACGGGCGCACAGCAGGACGGAGCAGAGCGGAACGGGGGGGGGGGGGGGGTCAGGGGGGCCGCCGTGTGTGATGATGACACCCGTTTAAAGAGCGGGTGTCAGCCGATTCATATGAGAAATTTACGAAAATATTTTTAGAGATTAACTTCAGTCTGCGTCTGGGAGAGAAATCCTTGAGTCATTCTCCTGTCAGGCTGGCATGGTGACCCGGACTAAACCTGGGAGTGCTGACAGCGTGAAACGGCCAACACCAAATTAACTTGCCTTTGGCTTTTAGGGTTATAAAAGGCTTTTCATAATAACTATATTTATACGCCGTCATTATAAAAGGCAGCTGCAGGATTAGCGTAACTAAACAGAGCGTTAGAAGGGGAGCATTAAGGAAGGTTCTTGCCCTGCTGGCTGTGTGAGTCATTAGGTGACCAAACTTATAGAAATATCCCACATCTTCATGGTCCATATTTAAAGACGGCCTTTAAAGCAGTTTAAGATGTAATGCAGCGCAGCATTAATGGCCCTGAGCGGTTTCCAGAGGTTGATCACAGACTCTTTATTTCCTAAGATTCCTTTAGGCTTTTTGAAGTTTATCATCTTTTTTTGGTTGAAATGTTGGGTATAAATGACAACAAGTCTGTAAGTATTATTAGCCTCGGGATCTACAGCTAGAACTGCTGTAGCAGCAAACTCAGCAGACATGAGATGGAAGAAAGACCGGCTACCCTCCACTCTCTTTGCTTATCGTCTTTTTGTGTTTTGGCTTTTTTCCTTTAGCTCTTAAATGCATTTTGTTATGTACTTTGAGTCTCCAGGAGTGCAGAAAAGTTGAATTTAGTGTCTCCTAGTGCTGCGTAGATATCTCTGTATTCTGTTTGGGTCATATTTTATTTTTTAATCTGTTCAGTTTTTCCTCTACTTCCTGGTACGGTTTTTCACCCGTTGCATCACAGTATTTGAGGTGGAACAGCTGAACAAGGTCATGGACTTCCAGTTTACCAATTTTGCAAATCAGCCATTTTCATTCAATTATTTCAGATTTATTCATTGCTCTTTTTTTAAACCAGCAGTGTAGAGGACACTTTAAATCTGTAAAAACAAACTCCTTGACATGACACCATGGCCAAATGACATGATAATGTGTTTGGAAGCTGGAAGATACGCTGAAAAACATAAATACAAGTCATCAGAGCTCAGATTACCGTCTTTGACCTGGTTAAATCCATTTGATGACATTTATTTGACTGCAGCATACAATTTTCTGCCAGAAAGTAGCCAATCATTTACAAACTATATATCCTGCCGTTTATGAAGGATAATTTAGTAACTGGCCTGTTAGATGCATCAACAACAAACGACTACATCTACTGCCAACTCCTAAATAAAGCAACGACCCCTCTCATCACGCTTCAGAAACTTTCAGACAGGAGTCGTTCAAACACCAATATATATTGGACATTTAGCTTACAAACATATAATTTAAACAGTGTCTTCACCTCATTAGTTAAACAAATATTTAAAAGGAAAAAAAAGCAACCATTATTCCTACTGCTGCTAAAATGTAAGATTAATATTTTGGTGCATAGACTTAAGAGGAAAAATAAAGTCACCAAGCAGCCTTTTGGATACTTTAAAACAAAACTAATCAATAATCATCGATAGACTGATATATCGTGAAATGTTTTTCCAACCATATCACCCAGTCCTACAACAAAGTAGGACACGCTTTTTCAGCCAGCTGAGTAGCAGTGCACAGGAAAAGGTGAATCTGAAGAACTTCATGCCCACTTGTAAACAGTGGGAACAGTATTTTTGGAGATTCCCATCAATTATGGAGGGTTCTGTAGAACTTGGTACCGATAACTGACTCACGCATTTGAAGCCACAAGCGAAGCATGAAAATGTTAACCGCTGCATTGAAATTACAGATAAATGTACTTGTCTTCCAAATTCACACACAATTTAAAGAAACTGCTTTTTTGAGCCGTTTCCAACCTTCGTTGAAAGTTGGTACGGATGTTTTTATTTTCAATACTTTTCACGTTGATCATCATCATCATCTCTTTGGTCACAGAAGAAAGTGAGGCAGTCATCTAAAGACGGAGGAAAAGCAGAACGTGAAAACGACAAGCATGTTCAGCTGTGGAGGGACGGGATGCTCCGGGATCTGCTCGTGTCTCAGATAAACATATTTGGTTGTAGGAGACATTTGCTAATTCTAGAATAATCGGAGCCATTTTGGGTCGTCCCAGAGGATATTTCTATCTCCACAACTCCCCCCCCCCTCCCCCCCTCCCCCGCGGTCCCCCGCCTGGCGACGCGCTGCTGCACGGGAAAGGCATGTGAAACTGGAGTCTTGAGCGGCCGGTGAAGTTGGGTCGTCCCCAACAGCTAGTCGTTGCACCTGGGCAGCAACAGCAAGTCTCCACAAAGCGAACAGCAGATCTCCCAAAAGAAAGAATAAATATCAGAATTTCAACACAGGATCCAAATAAAATGTTTCCATTACTTTGGATCTGTAGGCTACTGGTATCAAGGTATATCCAGGATTTATTTTTAATGGAACCAGAATTGGCTTCATTAGTCCACATCAGAGTTTGATTGAGCATTCAAACTTCCCGAAAAGAACCAGACTTTCCGGGAAAACAAACTAGAGTTGGACAAAAGCGAACTAAACAGGGCTGGTGTGAATGAACCCTTAGTCTCCTGTAAAGCTGCAATTATTCAAACACGACAAGATATTGCTGTGTCGCTGAAAATTTTTTATTTGATTTGTTTCACAATGCCCCTCCCTTGTATATTTGAGTATGTGAATGGGAATATTAATTTATTTTTTTTAATCAATAAAGAGATAAAAATCACCACAATCTTACAAAAACTTATGAAATTATTCAACGCTGCCAACAGAAACTTCTCCATTTCCAAGCCTGAATGGCATTCCTCCTCTAAATGTTTTAATATGTCATCTTAAAGCTCAATACGACACAGTCTTGAAGGTGGGGTTTAAATCTGTGCATCTTCATGACATAAATGCTACAAATATTATTGTAATTCATGTCAGCCACAGCAGAGAGCCTACTGCATTCCTGAAGTTGAAATCATGAACTCATCCAACCATCAAAACCTTTTCGTTGTCCTACCATCGCTCTAAACAAGCTGCCAAACTCGACACATAAGAGCTAAGGAAATAAGCGAGGCTTAACCTCCGCATAATTGTGACATGGGAAAAACAGCAAATGCCACAACGGACGTCCCAGACGATACGATCACATCAAATTCTGCGCATTTTTTTCCTTACTACCCTAAATGTCACCTGCTTTAATTCCCTCAGCGTGACACAGGCAATCAGAAACAAAAGGGCCACAAGTGACGCCGGCCTGAAAATTCCTGTCAGAGTTAAAAAAGAAACTGGAAAACAACTTTGGGAGGAATGTCATTTATGTCCAGCCTCTCTGGCGCTGCATTTCAGAACAAGCAGCTGACACATGCGCTTCTCCCGTTAAATGTTGAATCTTATAGAAATAGGTCTCTATAAGTAGACTGAGATGTCCCGTCCCTGTGCACATTTAGACGGCGTCTGGACACATGGACGGGAGCGAGCGGACCAGGCAGCGCCGACTCAACCGCCACCGAAGTGAAGCAGCTCTGCTGTCAGGGATGAAGGGTTTGACCCTACTGGACCGAGACGATACTCAAATACCAGCGGAATAATGAATTATGACACTCAGTCATGCAATCCATATATTGTAACTTTTGGTTTTTAATTCTTGCTTTTACTGACAAAAGTTGGATGGTCTGCGGTGTAATCTTGTCACATTTGGTATGACTGCAAGTCCACCCTGCTAACGGTTAGCTTGGCACCTAAAGAATGGAAAAAGATCGACAAAAGTTCCTTTGAGGTCATAGCTGCCATTTTGGATTTTGGCCAAATTGGATTTTTTTTTCCCCGATGGACAATCTCACACACACACACATTACGTGAACTCATCTGTTTTCATAATGTGAAAATATAGAGATGGCAAAATTACTTACAATAGATACACATTTTCCTCGCTGCGCTCTTGCTGTGCCTCAAACACTCTGTCATCTTTACAACTTTTGTTCAATATCAGGGATCAGCATAAAGTTCAGCTGAGACTCCATGCAACAGGCTAGATATTAGTCTGACACACAAACTGCAACGCAAAACATTGGGAATCCAACAATTACTACTTTACGGTCTTAACGATTTTAATATTGTGATGACATATTTCTTATTTACAAATTTTGCCGGATGATAAATTGTCCCGGTAATTATTGCGATAAGCGGCAATATTGACACCATTGTCAAGTAGTATACTGCCGTCGCAGAGAATCATAACAATGGATCTGGAGGACATTTTAAAAATCCAAAATAAAAACCGCAAACAACTGAAACCAACTGGATTATAAAGTCTCTGTAAACAAGACAATCAGAATGGAAATTACTGAGCTCATTTTACTTCATCATGTGATTGATTGCTTATTGCGACAGGCTTAGTCCCACGCAACATGTTTGTAAAGCATCAGACTGCAGGCTAGCAGTCAGAGAAGACAGCCTGATTAAATACGCTGATATCGGCTCGTCATGCTTCCAGTGCCATTTAAAACGTATACTATTCTGTGCAATGAGCATATTTACCTAAAACACTACTCGGCTTGCGTTTATTCCAAATGTAACATGCATAAGCTATTTCACGAGGAATTTTTAGAAATGTTATGACTGCCGTTTTCTTGCCGCAGTGTTAATTGTTGATTTTCCTACCTTAAAAAAAAGAAATTGTATCACGTTTGATTTAAAGTTTTCAGGCAAGTCCCGCGATATTTTTACTCCAGTTCATCATACTGGGAGAACTTCATACCAGCCCCCTGCCTGTCGACTACATGCTCCCCCCTCCCCCTTTTTGAATGAGAATTGTGCAGATGTGTGGACAGGAGAGGGAAAAAACAATGGTGCCCCCTGAGCACGAGGTTAGTCCACTGACTCTGGCATGTCCTGTTTAGGTAGTGTTCTTCACAATATACACACAGGGAAAGAACACACAGCTGCTGCTGATGATGAAAGGGCAAAGAGGCAAACAGATGAATGCTAAGCAGAATTTAAGCAATTAATGGTCAACTTTATAGTAATAAAGAAATCTGAGGTAGGCAGACAGGAAGTGGGACATCAAAGGGCGTCAGCTGGAGGAAGGAGGTCCAGAACAAGAAGTGGGTTGACACACTTCTTGTCGGCTCACTTCAGACACACAGGGCAAAATGACAGCCGCTGTTCAGCAATAGCCTCCGCAGCAAAAGACAAAAAAAAAAAAAAAAAAAAAAAAAAAAAAGCCTTCATAATGAAAACACTGGGGGAAGCAAAATAACAGCGGGGTTCAGCAGCGCATGTGAATAACCTTTCAGTGCTGGAAACACAGCTCACCCTTTCCAGAATAATTGAATTTGGTGTGCTTTGTGACCAAGCATAAAGGCCTCCCTTTGCCGAGCGGCAGGCCGACCATGACTGTTGCATAACAGAGCTAATAAAGGAGGCCTGCGGGCCCTGGGATGAGGAGGGAGACACATGGGAACTGCCTCTGTCCTGCTGCTTTGTCTGGCGGCGCGAGCGAGCAAAGAGCCCCCCCCTTCATCGCCCTGGAGAATAAGTGTAGGCATGCCTAGCATAACGCTCATTCCACAGCAACAAAAAAAGCCCCACAGAAGTGCCTGGGTTATCTGCAGGAGATGGCCGGGCGTTGCTAGAGGCGTCCATCATCCGTAGAGATGTGAACATCCCTGATGCCGAAGACGAAGTGAGTTTGTCTAGGTCATAAGTGTCAAACTCCAGTCCTGGAGGGCCACTGCCCTGCAGCTTTTAGATGTGCCTCTGCTGCACCAAAGCTGAACAGAATAATCAGTTCAGTAGCAGGACTCTGGAGAACTTATCTACACAATAAGGAGGCAAGCAAGCCATTCCGGTGTTTTGTACCTGTGGCACATCTAAAAAGTTTAGGACAGCGGCCCTTGAGGACTGGAGTGTGACAGCCCTGGTCTAGGTATACCGCAGGTATCCGTTCACACTTCCATCCAAGTTTTCACTACATGCCGCCACCTAACCCGAAGCAGGTCCGTCTGAACAAGCCTGAACTCTGGCTGGTCTACGCAGCTCCGTTACAGCACATCACGATCATCTCTGGCAATAGTGATTGCGATGAATGGCTCTTGTGTTTCAGCGATTAGACGATGATCCGCCACTGATTCTTTGTGGACTGGCCGAGCCCAGAGTGCACTCTGAACGGCCCCGGCGACCAGACGGGAGACGTTAGATCCCAGCAGGCGGAGAGCGCCCTCTGACTCGGCCGCTCAAAAAGAAAAAAAAAAAACACAGAAATTGAAGAGAAGCTCACAGGAAAATCTGAATTTGAGTTTACTCTCGAAAATGACATGCTACCACGTTACAATGGTGTAGATGAACCACTTCAAAAAAGGTCTGAAGAGGCTTTTTCTATGCGATTCTTACAGTCATTTAAGATCAACAACACCTAGCCCACCATTTCTTGCTTCGTCAGTTTTGGTCATAGCAGATGCTTTGAAGGAACAGATCATTTAAAGTTGTTATCCATAACCTGGTCATAACCCCCTATAGGTCTGGGATCAAAACTGGTATCAAGGAACATTTAGATTTTATTTGCCATATTTTTGGACTATAACGGTCTTTTTTCCAGTCCAGGGCCAGGATGGCCCCCTACAGCCCGACTTGAAAGTGGGCGGGGATCAACATACCAATCAAATTCTTGCTGAAGCTACGGAGGCTACCTTCTCTTTATTGCCCGGTCTAACTCTTTACACGCACAGAGCGCTGATTCATCCCCAAGGTCCACATTGAAAGACCATTGATTGCACACCAGCGTGTCGTGAAACCTGGGGATAAAACAAGAGACGTCACGCCACCGGTTTGGCAGTAATTTGGATATTTAGACTGATCAATAATCATCTATATCGACTCGTATACCGTGACACATCTTCAGCCACATCGTCCAGCAGGCATAACTATTCAACTATGTTAAAATCATTTATTTTGACATTTCTGAGCAAATACAGTGAAACTGTTTTTGTGGCACTAAGAATCTCACACCTGATCAGTACAATTTTACGTTTTCTCTTAATAAAAGAAAAAAAGCAAAAACTGAGAGACCAAGCTTTGATTAGCCAGACTCAAACTCACCTAACTATATTAGGACAGTTTCATCTTAATGGGTGACTTCATGCTATTTTTAAAGACTCTAATGACAGCATAACATCATGTTATCTCATCTAAAGAGTTATAAATCACCAGCAACAGTGAGCGAGCAGATGATATATGCTCCCTTAATTAGCTTTAAACAGACGAGCTGTCAAACTAGACTTTTAAGTCTACAGAACGCTCGAGTAGCTTTCAAAGTGAAGGAGAAAAACATTAGGTCATAGACTGACAACTTTTTGATCTGATGCATGTCAGCCAGTCAGATTTAGTAGCAGGTAAAGAGAAATTCAAAGGAAAGGCCGTTTCAGGTGGCAACAGAAGACATTCCTCCGCTTAGATAGCCAATAAATCACCGAGCAGCACCAGAACAAATGCAGGAAACATTCCTTTAGTCATGCAAACCCACAAGCTCCCCCCGGACAGACACAGAAGAAGTTGTGAACCCTGTGCAACAATGCTTCATCAAAAAGCAGGGAGGAGTGGGCGGGGGGTCTTCAAGAAAATCTGGGTTTTCTTATCTAGATTACATCCAGCTACAACGTTCACCCTCCTGCTGGAATCAGAGGCCAGAAATGTTGGGCATTTCTTCGCTCAAGTCCTCAGCTGCTCATTGCAACAGATAAGGGTTCACAGTTTGCTTCCACTTTTCTTGTGCTCTTTAAACGTGACCCGCGTCACAAGTTCTCGGCCAGTAATCTCCTGGGAATTTGTGAACTGGACGTTTCCTTTTGCCAGCAAAACTGCAGACTCGTTTGACTACCTTCTTAAAGTAGCTGCACACAACTTCTCCAGCATATCCCTAATTACGATCACAAAGTTGAATATATTTTACAGGGATTTTATGCAAACGCAGGGCAGCACATTCATTTACAGAAATTTCTACAAATAAAAATCTGAAATGCAAGACGTGGACACTATAGAAAAAAAAAAAAAACTAAAGAAATGTTTGCTTCTTATTATGTTAGCATTTGGTGCCAAATCAAATGACAATTTTATTCTTTTTAAAATAATTTCCCCTGCTCTTCATCTGGCTCTAAAAGCAGAGTATTGCGAGAGCTCACACCTGGTTTATTTTGCACTGAACATGGATTTTCTAAAAACAGTTTGACATTTTCTGAAACCTTTGTTCCACGTCTGAATACACACGAGACCGCATGTTTACTTGTTTTTCTGATATCACGAGTCCCCTAGATGAAAATATTTTACACTGCTCACAGACTGCTTAAGCCATCGTTTCAATTTGTAAGATCATCATTTTTCTTTTTGCATAGAAACCCCCCCCCCCAAAAAAATAAAAAATAAAAACAGGGTACCACGAACAGAATGAAGCCTCACCCAATGCGGCATTTTTCCAAGAACAACCTCCGGGTATAATGCACTGGGTGTAAAGTGAGTGAAAAAGCAGCCAGAGTTTGAATCAGAACAGAATGATCTCTGAAAATGTCAATTTGTACTACTTAAATGTCTACAAGTTAACACACTGGACCCAATATGGATTTGGCAAATCCATATTTTCCCCATTATCATACTCTACGCCTTGCAGGATTCAAATGAGCTACAAAGACAAGACTCTTGTCTCTAGCCGTACGATAAAGGGCTGCTTTGATCGATTTCCACCTTTCCCTTACATTACAGTAGAGGTAAAGTACTTGCAATAATTCCCAGTAATCTCGTAAATCTGCTTTAACTCCCCCGCTTGAGCCCGTTTCTGGGCTGGTGAAATCCAAGTCCCCACAAAAGCACATCCTTGCAGCTTTCCCACTGGCCCAACTAGCATTCTTCACATATTTCCACAAAGGTTTCTGGGAGTTGGAGTCTCAAACTCGCCACTCTACTGCTGCTGCTGCTCCACTCCTTAACCCCAGTCCAAAAAAAAACAAAAAAAAAAAAACAACCCACACACACACACAATCACAGCCGCTTTGACATAAACAAGCAGACTTTTTAGGCCGGTTCTTGACGCGCCGCTCATCTGAAGGAGGTGTCTGTGTGAAAGAGGAGAGGGAGAGCTGCAAAACAATGGCTCTCTGTTGAGATTCGTCAGCCAGGAATGTTTCAGGTCACTGAAAGTCATCAAGTCAACGAGTGTACTGATGAGTTCAGGTGATTGGAGCATCAAGCTTGCTCTTCCTTGAGGCTCAGGACTAGTGCCTTGGATGACCAGACAGACTGGGTTACTACTGGTTCAACACACAGGCTGCTGGTCTGGTGACACCAAACTCCTCTGAAACACAACAAACCGGAAAGGCTGAGGCTGCCGCTGCTGCCCCAACTCCCTGTCAAAACACTGTCAGACTCGGTGTGTGGAGGGACACGATGGGAACACATTAAAGTAGCCAGCATGGTGCATTGATATGATGGGCGTTGCACACACACACACACACATACATACATACATGACACACACACCCCTGTTTCAGGAGGCCAAAACTCCTGCTAAATCTCAGCTGATCAGAGATTTCCTGCTAATTCAGCCACATCAAGCTGGAATCTGATTAAATGGAGGGAAGAACGAGCACACTCATACACACACGGTCTACATCTGGGGGAAATATTTCGTCTTCAGACAGCTCCTACATGTGCGCACATAGTTTAGAAAGTCAACTTGTTGGATTAACATACCTCTGCGAGTGTGTGTGTGTGTATGTGTAATCCCACTACCCCCAGGCCTCCAGCCTACCTACCTATCTCTGGGGTCAATCCACGAAGTTTGCCGGGTGTTGTGGTCGATATAAAACACTCTCCCGTCGTAATCCCGGGCTTCCTCCCAGCCCGCGGGCAGCGGCAGCTCCGAGCTCTCTCTCCGCTTACCGCCGCTGACCCACGGCATAGCGTCGAGACGGTGAGTCGGGCAGAAGCCCCCCTGCCCTGCTTTTTTTTTTTTTTTTTATCTCCCCCGAAAAAAAAGAAAGTCGTCGGTCTTCACTGCATTACAAAGCGACGCCACCTCGACGCGATGGGGAAAGGAAACGCGAAAACAGCAAGTTTCCACCGAGGTTCTCCGCTGAAACAGTCCCGCGGGAGGAACATGCACTTTCTTCCACTACTGCCCCCCTAAAAACAGTCCAGCGGCGTTCTCGCGGTCCTCCATGTTCGCCTCTCCACCATATTTCATTCCTTCGTGTCTGTCCATATTTGGGGGCGGATTTGCATAAACGCGCGGACGTACGACAGAGCGAGTTCCTCCGTCCAATGGGGAAACTCTGGGAATCAGCACTTTCATTAGAACTAATTACTACCACCCGAGCAGGGCATTTAAACACCTCAGAGTGTTATCATTGCAGCAGTGGAAGATATAAACACACCAACAATAGCTAAGTAACAAAAGAAGTTAAAGAAAAACTTTTCACGTATTGGTCAGTAGGACGCTACCACATTTTAGTTTGACTTAAAAATACGTTTTTTAGAGCTAAGATAAAACAGTAAATATATTTAATATAAAGACGAGGAAAAACTTTGATTTAAACACACGGACTCCTCCCACTAAGTTTGCTGCTGTGATAGCGGTGGCAGCGGTACAACAGCGCCATCTCGTGTCTTCTATGCAAATAGCATCTTATCGGTTTCTCTGCTATGCGACTAGTCAAATAAAAATTGGTTTATTTCAGTAATTTAGTTCAAATTAAATTCTTTGCATACACCGATGAAATTAATTTCACACACGGTGATCTATTTCAATAATTACCTAAGTCTTTTTTTTCCAAAAGTCGACATTTTTGTATTAATAAAAAATTCTCCTTTTTTGCCATTTGTATTCAATTTTCCAGAGAAGCAGAATGTGGTGTTTTGAACAGCTGTCAGTCAAACTCATCAAAACTAACTGAAATAAACATTTGAAGGGTATCAGTCGCTGGGTAAAGTCTCCATATATATTTCAACAGTTAACAAAAATGGCTGAACTGAATTACAACAATAAATTCACTTATCCATCTGAATTTATTTGTTCACTTCCCGCATACTTTAATATAACAAGAGAAAAATCAAACCTGCCTGTACAGAGTCTGATTTTTGAGTGTATTTGGCCTCCACTGCAGTGGACCAGAACAGAAGAAATCCCACGTGTTTGTCGCCCTCATGTGGCCAAATGAAGGAACAGCAGCGGCGCTGCTGTTACCCATTTCCTCAGTTTTTAACAAGCATCTGCTATAGCAGCAACAACAAAAAAGCTTTTTAATAGGAAAAAAAATTAACAAAGAAGGGGCTTTTTGCCTCCTCTTTTCTTTTTTCTTTTTTTTTTTTACTTCAAACAGTATGGGAAGTTTCTTCTGAAGTTGTTCCTCTCACACTGTTTGAATACAAACAGAAGCTTCCTTTTTCTCTTCCACGAGGAGATTGATTTGATATTGTTCTGTCCGAGTCTTTCTCCGGACAATAGAACTCTCAGCTGGGGATTTTATTGCCTTTTTGTTTGCGGTTCGAACAATGTTCTTAAGAACGGGAAACATTTTCTCACATCTCGGCTTTGATCTGCAGCTTCCTACGATTGTTTCCCACAGACTCTGCTGTGTTCGTAAGAGACGAGACAATAAGCTGCTCTGTTGTTTCACATTCAGTCACATGCAGCCCGAATCTAAAAGCAGTTAGCCCAAACTGATGAACACGACAGAATTTGCAACCCAGTTCTGTTGCTCTTGCACTATATTGATTCTTGAATGTATGGAAGCCTGTTTGTGTGCATTTCTCTCTGATTCTATGCCATTTTGCATGTCTTGGTTCAACTTTAAGGAGTTTTACATCTGGAAATAGTTGCTTCTTACATGTCCAGAACAAACTGCCTGGCTTTCTGTCCTCTGCCATTAACATATCTCAGGATAAAACACACAGGAAGCAAAAACAGACATGAAAGAAGTCTTTTTTTTTTCTGCCGTAACATAGATTGGTATCTTGTCCACGTCTAATGACCTCTCCTGTGGCTTGCAGCTTGTGGAAATGCTTGACAATGGCTTCATCTACACGAAGCCATCTCTGCCTCTGCTCCTGCTGCCCATTGGCATGGTGGCGGGATCACAAAGGGGGAGGTCCAAACAAGCCCCCTCTCCTTCCTGCATCAGAAGATGTGTGCTCCTCTGAGTGGAAAGTGTTTGTGAACAAGCGCCGAGCCCTGAGCCAGAGCAGTCAGCTCTAATTACCAGGCGCTTTGAGCAGCCTCCGTCCTGACCGGTCTCCGAGAGGCCTCTCCATCCCAGGCGCAGCCGGTGAAGGGGAACTCTCATGGATCTCTTGAACGTGGAGGCCGGAGAGGCAAGGGGACGCATGGACTCGCCTGCCTGCGTTTTGGAACTGCTGGGGCTGCTGGTCTACGTCGGGGCATGGCTCTGCGCTCTGGGCAGCACCATCCTGCCGCAGTGGCTGACCAAGTCCACCTCTCTGCTGCCCACCGAGAGCTACGACTTGGGACTGTGGGAGACCTGCGTGGTCCAGGACATCGGGGGCATGGAGTGCAGGTCTTATGACAGCTTGCTGGGCCTTTCCAGCAACCTCAAACTGGCCCGCATCTTGATGTGCACCTCCCTCGCCGTGGGCTTGCTGGGAATTGTGGTCGCTATACCCGGGCTCCACCTGATCAACAGCTGCAAAGACTATGAAGGCCACCGAACCAAGAGGACTCTGACCATCGCCGGAGGGGTGCTGGGGATGATGTCCGGGGTTCTCTGTCTGGTCCCCGTGTCCTACGTCGCCCATTTGGCGGTGATGCATTTCTTTGACGAGAAGGTTCCCGAGGTGGTGCCTCGGTGGGAGTTCGGAGACGCCTTGTTCTGCGGCTGGGCAGCAGGGTTCCTCCTGGTGGTGGCCGGGCTGATCATGGTGACCTCCACCTGGTGCTCCCAGGCGGAGCACCACCCTGCGCCACAGAGGAGGTGCCACGCCAAGAGAGACCGTGACCTCAGAAAACGCTCCGAGTACGTTTAACGAACGGAACAGCACGATCACCTGTAGAGCTGCACTTCAAACTGCTTTGCACCAATGATGTCAATGATTTTTATATATTAAATGCAAGATCATGTGTAATAGCTGATCCAGCCAAAAAAAAAAAAAAAACAGGCTTTAATTTGTAATGTTTTAGCTCCTTTAAACACTCACATGCGCAATCAGACGTCGCGTTACAAGATGACCTGCTGTGATTAGTACAAGTGAATATTTTTTGTAAAGAGGGGTTTTATAAAATATACTTTGTATTATGGGATGGCTTTCATTTATCACTTTCAAAATGAAAAATAAACTATTAAAGGCTTTTATTAGGCTTTCTGTTAAGGTCTGTTATTCATAATTCTGAAGTTCAGATCGTTTCTTAGAACCACATTTTTTGTGAGTCCGCTCTGGTTTTCTGGTGAGGTGCATCGTCTGGTTCGGATCAGGTCTAAAGGTAAGCAATCTGCTCTTGTATAAAATCATTGCAAAAAATATGCAAAATTTGCCTTTCTTTCATTTTGTGATGTGACCTGAATATTTGATTGTGTTTTTGAAACTTCTTTTTGCATAACCTTTGTTGTGCCAATACATTTAGGCTTGTTTTGTTTTTTTCCCCATTTACTTTTATATGTATGCCTTTCAAACTAAATAGAGCAATTTGCAGCACTTAAACATTTTTTGTGCAAAAGACTCCCCATCAAAATGATTTTTTTTAAAATAATCTAGCATTGAAATATTATTGTCAAAATTTTATGATTATTTGTTTTCCTCCGAGTTAAGACTCGCATGCTGTAAATGTAATAATTCCCACAGAGGATGGAAAGAAAATCCACATGTGTTGTTGTTTCTTTTTTTAAGAGAGAGAGAAACTGCCAAAACTTAGGAGTTAATAATGATATTCATTTAAAAAAATGTGGATGCACTAGCCGCTTCAAAAGGTTTTTGCGCTCCCAAACAGATTCCTTCTGTTTTTGTCGCTCATTTCTACATCATACTTATTATTGATCTACTTTCCCAAACTATTGGGGATATTTTTTATTTTATTTATTTATTTTTTTAATCATTTTTGCATAGTCTATTTTCCTGTTGCTGAATCATGAACACTAGCCTGACCCGGGCTAGAGGGGGTCTGCAGAGCTGCAGATGTTGTTCTGGACGACTTGTCGATGATTTTGATCGGTCAGCCGCTGCCGTTCCAGGTTTTCCCCCATTTGTCACTGACTTTGATTCTCATTTGTCCTTGAATTACTTTACGTCACAACGTAACGTATTGCTTTTTTGCGGTCGTTTAGCCTGCTTCACGTTTCTTATCAGACACTCTTTAAGTGTTTTTCTTCACTATACGGATCTGGCAGTTGTCAGAGCTGGTGTGTCGAGCAAACCTTAAGCAACAAGTCTAGTAATCGGAGCCAATTCGTGATTTAACAAGAAAACAATATATTCCCAAAACAAACTAAACCATTTGGAAACTGCATTTTGTGTTCAGTGAGGTTTCCTTTGTCTGTAATTAAAATTAGGTTGATGATCTGAAGCATTTAGTTGTG
Source organism: Girardinus metallicus (assembly GCA_903067095.1). Classification (NCBI taxonomy): domain Eukaryota; kingdom Metazoa; phylum Chordata; class Actinopteri; order Cyprinodontiformes; family Poeciliidae; genus Girardinus; species Girardinus metallicus. The sequence goes on from CAEGAE010058993.1 coordinate 41,621, forward strand.
ATAAAACAGAGCAAAAACACAACAAATTGTTAGAGAAAAAAAAAAAAGGTAAATACAAAGTAAAGGAACCACCGAAGGGTTAATTTTGTGTTGGTAAAATGCTGAAAGACCTGAGGCTGTGTGCAGCAGTGTCTTGGTTTGTGGTCTGTTATGTCAGAGGTTTAGGCACCGGCCAAACCACCGCCACCCTCAGACGACCGGTTCGGTCAGGAGGGGGGCCGAAGGGACTAAAAACAGCCGTCAGGTGTGTCTGCGGCGGTGGAAACACAGCTTGAGGCTAATTCCATCAGATTTCCTGGTCACTCACAGAGCTAAGCTGTGTTTAATGAATACTTTAATGGTCGAAGAATGTAGCACACGTTGACATAATTACACAAATTTGCCAGGGGTCAGAGTGTGTCGCCTGCGTGGCTTCGCATGCACACAGGTAGAGCGGTGCATAACGCGTCATACGCCGTGGAAAACCTTTCCTTTATATCAGTTGCGCTTTCTGAGGAGCGAGCTCTTCCAGAATGAAGTTAATAAGAGATAATGATGTTGTCACAGGAGCACGTCTCCTGAGGGGCCCCGAGACGGGGCCACCGTCTACTCCTAACCTGCAGACGGTGGTTCTGTTGAGACTCCCAGAGCCAGAGGTGCTTAGAGCAGAAAGAGAGAACGTCTGCATTGCAAAGATACACAATCTGACAAAGTGTCTTTGGTCTAGTTTCAAGTTCAAAATATCCCAGCATTCTTGAAGTCAATAATTCCTGAACATTGATGAAAAAGTACAAGCTGTAAGTGAAATAATCTGCCTGTGGAACAAACACAGGCAGATTATTTAGCATATTCAGGAATTATTGATTTAAAATAAGCATCCGTCTCTTGCTGAAAAGTTACTTGTAATTTAGTTTTGTCTTATTTCAAGTGTACTAAGATATTTGCACTAGAAACTAGACCAAAAATACTCTGTTAGATTTTATATGTTTGCACTGTGATGCTGCTTATTTATATATTTCTGCGGGTTACTAACAATACAGTTCAAAGACGCTATTTTCACTTCAGTTTTTACCATAACATTTTTTCCAATTTATTATCTTTTTATTTATTTACATATTACTGACAAACATGAGTTAGAAAAAAATAAATAAATAATTCGGTCAGTTGTAAACATTTAGCGCAACCGCAGTCCAAACAGGGAGATTATTCTTGGTTCTGGCTCAGTGTAGTTTGGCTACTTTGATGGACACGTTTCTGGTTCTGTCTGTTCCTTTACCAACACAAAACGCGGAAAAGAAGAGGAGTCGTCAAGAGGGAGTGATTAGCCAATCAGGAGTGGATCTGGATGCCACTAATTGAATTTACAGGGGCAAAAATAAAAAGGACACAAAATATTTTCCATGGCATTTCAGGTAGAATCTTTTCCAAATAAAAATCATCGACTTGGAATGTCTGAAAAGATAAAAGTGCTTTTGTTGGCCCGTTAATATCTGCACTTGTTTTTAATTTTGGCCGGTTTGATCCTCCATACAATACAGACTGCAGAGAAGGACTCCAGTCCACCATTTTGAAAGCTATCAGCTGTAGGAAGGGTCCAAAATCAACTGTGGGGGTTCTCCTGTGGATTACAGTGTGTTTCTAGCTCCTGTGAGTCTGGGCAGCGACGCAACTCAAAGGAAATGACATGCCAGCGTCATGACAGATTATGTCTAAATACATCCGAATTCAAACAAACAAACCTACTCTGAGGGCTTGATAAACAAACATTTTTCATACACTGCTTATAATTAGCAAGCTGGGGAATTGACTGGCTGAGGCACAGCCCAGGTCAAAAGATTCCCAACGTCTTTTATATTAAGATCTGGAAATTAACTTATTGCATTTCTATTATACACATCTATATTTTTTGTTGTTTTTTTTTTTTTTATCCTAGACAACAAAAACTATTAAATCATGGAACGCAGTGTGTAATGACACAACAAAGAAAGCCGTTTAAACTGGACCATGTTTTAAAGATGGTTCCAGAATCTATTTTAGCAGCAGTGTCCATGGACACGTTTTAAAAAAATGTTTAGGCCTGCGTCGTCACTGACAAATTAGTTTTCTTAAAGGGGCAGTATTACATAAAATCCACTCTTTTGAGCTTTACATCATGTGATAATGTTATTCTCCTGGAGTGTTGCTTTGATACGTTCATGCATGTTTGGGAAATCCTTTAATCTCCCGTGGCAACCATTCAGGAAGCAAAAACACAGGTCTCACGAAGCGCCCATTTTCAGCGCAGCTCCTTGCTAGCACCTTGCTAATTGCTTGCTAGCTGCTTGCAATTAGCAAACACACCTGGTGCTAATTGCTAGCAAACACCAGGTGAACTCGTTATGGCAGCTGCTGCTCGGTGAAACATTGTCTGTCATTGGGACTTTGGAGAAATGTTGTGAAGACGTGCTGAAGGTGGAGTTTCAGAAAGAGCAGGAGCTTCTTAGAGAGACAGAAGCCCGAATTCATGACTTTAAATTGCGATGTTAAATTTCTTTTATGTCATGTTTGACGTAGACAGCATTTTTTATAACTGACGGTAACAATGATTGTGCTAGAAATGGCACTCTGTGCGTGGAAAATACACAATACTGCCCGTTTAAAACAGCAAAGGTAAGACACACCAAGTACTTGGCTTATTGATCATGAAAGAGTGACCCAAATATTATTCTTATAAATGAAAGTAAAATAAAATCTTTTTTATCTAGATCAAGGAACAATATAGTAGTTTGTAAGATTTTTAGATCCATTTTCTGGTGAAAATCGTCAGAGTTGTGTTTTGTAGTGTTCTGGCAATAACACTGCAAAACACAAGCCGATGAATTTGAGGACTAGGCGACATAGATTAGATAACCCGGCCTGGACGGGACCGTGTTTGTCAAGCGTTATTTGCAGAGGTGTGTGTGTGTGTGTGTGTGCGTGCTGATCGCAGGGAGGGAGCTACAGGATTTGATGAATAACTTTTTCAATATATAGTCTACCGGAATGTTCTCGATCCATTGTGTTGATGTAAATACCTCACAGCTGTAATCCACTTTGTGATTTTAAAGTGAGCCGAGTTCTAATGAAGAGGAGCTTTTGTTTTTCCACCCGCCTGCCTCCTCCAGAGAGGTGCAGCAAGCCGCTGGACCATTGTGCGTGTGTGTGTGTGTGATAGAGAGAGAGAGCATGCCTTGCCTTGTAACCAGTAAGGCGGGCTCCTCTACGTACTCGCATGCCTGCTCTCGTCCTACGCAGGTCACATGAGCGAGGCCCCCAGTCAACCTGACTCGCTGACACCCGTCCTCACACGGAGGCCGTCAGAAGCCCACACCTCGGCCTCCCTCCCCGGGCTGAGCTGTGGTAGCACCGACCTGTCTTCAGGGCCCAGAGGCTGCTGAGGGCGCTGCGTGATAACGGAGCGGAAATCAAGTTTATGACCATCCGACCGAGACCTTCAGCTAAGTCGTAACGAGCAACACACGATGTCTCCTACATCTTTTATTTACATATTAAAGTCAGCTATTCTGACTTTTTTATTTTATTTTTTTTTTATTATTGAAACACCTTATTTATGAAGGCCAGCAGCGATCATCAGAGGTCGGATGATCCTCCAGCTCCTCTGTTAAAGGGCCAGTAATATGTATTTTCCAAGGCACATAGCGCCATTTTATAGCACAATCACTTTGTTGCCTTCGGTTATAAAATTATTATTATTATATATATATATATATCAAATATGACTTAATTGAAATTGGGCCTCTGTCTCTTTGAGAAGCTCCTGCTCTTTCTGAAACTTTGACCCTTTAACAAAGTGAACTAATTGCTGTTGGCTAGTCTGAAGGAGCTCAGTCTGATCAGAAGCTTGTCAACCGCAGCGTCTCGAAGGCGGGGCTAGGTCCACCCAGGCGTTTTGCATAGGTGAGAGCGGTTGCCACGGGAGATTAAAGGATTTCTCAAGGCGACGCCTCAGGTATGTTTTTGATGAGGGAATCAAATTATCGCATGATGTAAAGCTCAAAGTCAATTTTGTAGAATACTGACCCTTTAATCTAGAGTATTTTTATTTTAAGTGAAAGACCAGCAGAAGTCGAGGAGACTTGTGAAGTGGAAGGAAAAGAATAAATGGCATTAGAAAAATCTGCAATACATATATTCTAAACAAGACATAACTCTTTCTGCCAACGTATTTTGTTTTATTCTTGCGATGAAGGAAGCGCTAAATCAGTTATTTGAATTAGATGTAGATTTTCATGTATGCGTTTTATTTTTTGAATCTTTTTCTGCTTTCTCTATTGATTCTCACTGTTCTATTCCTATATTGCCATGGTTGTTTCCTCAGTCTACCTCTGCTAACTACCATCTCTCTTTTTTTTTTTTCATGCTTAGCCTTGACTAGCTCATTATTTTATTTTTTTTGTTTTCCACAACCTCCAAATATCGTCCTGGGAATCCCTGTGTTGCTGTTGTTGTGTATGAACAATCCCCTGTAATTAAATTGATTATTTGAATGTGTTGCAGGTGTTTTGGCTGTTTTAAGACATCAAAATGCTTTGATCTGAATAATTACATTGCAAATGTGGCTGGATTTTGTTTGGGATAGTGCTATAGGATCCACAACAATCTCAAGACTTTTTGCCAGATTTATTAGATCTTCCAGGACCCATTGTCTAAAAAAAAAAAAAAAAAAAAAACCTCAGAACTTAATGGAACAATAGCATTCACGCTATCGGATACAGTAGCAAGACATTACATTGAAGTTTGTGGTTTTAGAGTAAAAAAGAAAACTGTAAAGGTTCAAAGTCTCAGAATATTTCTGCCAGACATAGCATGTGGGATGTACTTTAGAGATGAATCGGGTTCACAGAGGCCTCGTCTGTGTTTTTTCCAGGGTTCAGAGTATCCTCTCCAACTTGTCAGGTCCCAGACCGTTACTGGTCTGCAGGAGTCGCTAGCTTGACAAATCAGGGTCAAATGGTCAGGTGGCATTTGTGAAAAGTCACTGGAAACAAGACGGCCATGTCAACTTAGACGGAGAAAACATTTTAAATATCGTCTCCTACAAAAACATTGAATAATTTAGTTATTGATGGTTTATATATATTTGGATTCCTGTCACAGAGAGTATGTAGCACACGAAATGGCGTTCATCAGGGTGATCTCTGCTATCGCCTTTGTTGAGTTTTTGGTACCTGCCATTCCGGAGGAATGTTATGATCTGTAACATGCGGGCATGGTTGCTTGGTAGTTCCGAAATGTTCTTAAAATGTAAGTCTTTGTTTATGCAAGAGAAATGTGTAGAACCATCACAATCTTTCTTCGCTGTAGAAACCCGGGTTATCCATCGCTTGACTGTCACCGTTGGGCAGCTCAGACTTCTTCGGCAGTGTTGGTACCGTCCAGTGGCCGCTGAGCGTGTCCGCGGTATGAGATGAGTGCCTGTAGCAGAAGAAAATCACTCCGCTTATAAGCATCAGGATGGACGCAAACATTCCCATTCCGATGGCTGCTCCCACACTCTGCCGGACCGGGGCAACGGGCAGGTTGAACTCCGGAGGAAAGTCTATGGTGCTGTTGTTCAGAACAGAGGTCATGTTCCACACCAGAGGCACCAAAGACAACACCGCCGTGACCCAATACAGACCCCCAGCCAGCGCGAAGCTCAGCCTCATGTTCCTGCGGTCTTCCACTGAGAAGTAGGCGAACCTCACGGCCACCACCGCGCTGACGTTCCCCAGCAGGCCGGTGATCACCGCCAGCATCATCAGGACCTGAGCCGAGGGGATCTCTGCAGGGACGAAGCTGTCCGAGACGGCGATGCTCCGACAGTACTCGGCCTCTGGGAGGACGTGGCTGTAAAAGCACGCCCTCCAGATCCCCACCCAGGCCACGCCTGACGTGATGACGGACATGTCGTCCACATACCAGAGCCGCCACTCGTTGATGCCGGTTGTCGTCAGGATGAAGAGCCACGCCAGGAAGCCGAACACAAGACCCAGGAACTGGCTGTGCGCTGTGTGAGCCAGGTAGATCATTCTTGCCCCTGGGTGTGGCTGCTGATGCTCACAGAGACGAGAGACTGCAGGGCGCCATTACTTCTGCTGAACAGAAAAACAAGGTATGCAAGGTTGTGTAAATCACACATACATGGACTCTTCATGCCTCCTTCAGCTGTTTCTCAGGTTACAACCACAATCGCCAATGTGGATTTGTGGTGATTGACCAACAAGAAGCTGTGCTCAATGTTAAAGTGGAGCAGGGTGGAAACGTGTGGCGTACAGTTCAGCCCTCCTGAGTAAAGACTTTGTAGAAACACAGACAGTGGAATTACAAGCTTTGCAGATGTAATGATATTTTTAGCCAATTTTTCTTACAAGACTGCTCAAGCTTAGCTTCCGAATAAATTAGTCTGAACTTTGACTAGACCATTCCAACGCATGCAAATGGTTTGATCTAAGCCATCCCATTTTAAACTTTGTTGCAATACTTGCATCCTTTTTGAATTATGGAGAGAAGAACCATGCTCATGTAACACCTCTGATGAAGATGCCGAGGAAAGGCAATTATTGTACCATTAACTTACCGAGAAATGGCCTTTGTCATAAGACCTTTAATTTATAATAAACCACTTGATATTTGTAACAAGCCCCTAAAAACTAAAAGTAGTGTGGGTGGCTACTTTTAAACTATTGTTGAAATGAGAGGAGCAATAAAATGTAAATTATTTTGTCTTTTGATGGAGTCATTTAATGTAACTGATGTCCCAACATAGCAGCTTTCTCTGGTTATTCTTAGATATTTTTTAAGAGCAATACTTATAATTGTGTGGACTCGATTGCAGTTGTGAACGATAATATTAAACTGCTTAAACCCAGTTCCTTCAACGGGACAGGCGAGACACAGAACTACCCAACGAGTTGAGAAACGGGCCTTCCAGAACCGCAGCTTTACAGGCTGTTGACCGTTTGAGACGTAGTTTACTCTCTACATTCATTACCAAAGTAAATGAAGTACACGCGATAAAACATCAAATATTTTAATGTTTTCTGCCATGGATTGAAAGCTAAAGGAAATTCCTCGGTTCTGTGTTTACCAGTTTCCATTCTGCCAGAATGCTAACATTTTCCACTGTCGTCATGTAACAAGGCCAAAGTTCAGCTTTAATTATATTGTATTCCTATGAGCACATATGGAGCACCTTTTGTATGATCAGCTGTTCCTACTACTGTTAATATATTTCCTACTTTCATGTAAAGAATAAACTATGAATTGCAATAAGGAGCTAGCAATACATTTCAAAGTACGTTTTTGTTTGTTTGGAGGTTGTATTTAGATGAATTTTCCATCCGGAATATAATAAAATTGCGTACCTTCAGGAACAGTCTGTTTGAACCATGTCAATGATTGTCTATCTAAATCTTTGAAGGTTACGCAGCAAATTGAGACGACTGAGTGACATTTCCTCCTCGTACTCACCTGGATGATTCTGTAGTTCAGACTTGCTTCCAGTACTTCCATAGACGCTGCCTTCACGAGAACCTCAACCAGAGCAACGCTGTAGGTTTTCCTTCAGCTATGAGCAACATCTGACTTTTAATAACGTTCTACTTCCTGACAAAGTCTTCACCTTCAAGCTTATCAGTGGAGAGAGGGGTGTGGTGGAGTTAATGGTTAACTCCGGGGAGTGAACAGATCGCAGCGAAGAAAATCCTCACAGCTGTGTGATTTCAGCAGACTCTTTATTTTATATGAGGGAGCACAGCTGATGAAGTGTTTAGTGTCAGGATGCAGCAGTGCATGAAAGTGTGTAAAACTGTAGCAAAGTGTGTACCTTCAAAACAAACAGCCAGCAGCTTGATTTAACCCAGAAAAAGCCAAACGGCTTTAAAGTCTGAACGGTCGAATTACTTTGCGATTTTTGGCTGCGAGACGCTCCAGCTAAGCAACTTCTTATAGTACTATTCAAGTAACAACAACTGCAATTGTGCATTCAGTTTCTACACTGTGTGTAATAAAACACAGTGAAGTCATAAAACATTATATAAATGCTTGGTCAAAATATGTAAGTGGCAATAAACATGTTAATGTGAAATAAAAAGAACAGCAGTGAGTGAAGGTGATGATAGTGATGTTTCCACTGCAAATGTGACATTTACTTCAAGTCTGAACTGGACGCTCCTTCTGTTCGGCGGCGCCGTGTGAAGAAACGTTTCTTCAGAGAGGAAGGCAAGGCCACAAGAACTCGGCTGAAAAGGCTCCTAGTTTATCTGCTAAAGGGTGTTGCATTAAAGTTACCTGAAATATTTGGATTTTTAATAGATCACGTGACAAAAAAATAAACTCAGAACACGATAAATACTGTAATACGCATCAGGTAGCATGGCTGCTCAGATTAACGGACAACAAAATACTCCTGTCCCTCCCGCCTCTTTTGCAGATTCAAAAGGCTACAATAAATTACTAGGAAAACAAAACAAAGTAAAAACGGTGATCAGAAAGTTGGGTATAGTGGTTGGTGCAGAGGAATTCAGTCCAAACGGTGCCAACGATGCAGTCCGGTCCAAAACGGTACAAGGAAAAGGTGAAGTGGCGAAGCAGAGAGAGAAAGGAACACTACTACTTTGTTCCGGACTGGCTTTTCATCTGCAGGCTCTGATCTCCGTCTCCCTCTGCTGGTGACAGGACTGAACTGACGCCTGAAAGTACATGACGAAACTTCATAGCTGGTCAGTTTTTTTATTAAATGACCACCATCATTTCTTGTCCTGTCTTTTCTTATCACATGGCCAGTCTTTGCTCTATAGGCAGGCTGTCTATCAGACATTTGAGTTGCTCCTCGCCGAGTTTGATTTTATCCTCGAGCTTTCGCTGCTCGATGATGAGCGCCGACTTCATCTTCACAAAGTGTTCGTAGTCCGCGAGGCTGTCCTCTGGCAGGTAGTTGGCCAGGATGTCACAGACCACGCCCTCCCTACGGTCCAGGTTCTCCTTCAGCTCCTTGGCGTCCTCGTGCTGCCGGATCAAAAGCTTCCTCTTCTCGATCAACGTGCGCTGAAATAAAAATAAATAAATAATAATAATAAAAAAATCAGGTAATACAATTTCATGCTTTTTCAACTTTTTGTCACATGGGCCAAAATCGTCAGGTCAAACAAACCTGAGGCCCAAAAAAGTCATATTTTTAATAAAAATGAATATTTCTTTTTTAACCAGGTTGATAATGTGAGATTAATGAAGCACAAAAGAGTCCGATTTTTCTTTTTTGTTGAAAGTGCCTAAACTTCAGGTGTTTTTTAAATTTCCCTGATTAAAATAAGTATTTGTAGTCAGTTCGGAGAAATAAAAGCAGAATTTAGGTCACACTGTGTTTGGCGCTGGATAGGCAGAATGCAAAACGCGTGTTTATTTACAGATAAACAGTTTGTATTTTACTAATAACGTTTTTCTGTAATCTTTCTGCCTCAATTAAAAATAAAACATGTTCTGGGGGATAAATTTGTAATCTTCCTGAATTGCAGTCAGCGGCTGCACAAAGTTCGTCCTGTCATTCAATATATCATCACCGTCCTAAAATAATGGTCTAAGTAAAAGTGATTTTTTTTTTTTGTGTCCAAATCCTCTTTTGGCAATAATGGGGTGGTTATTTACTTATTTATTTTGTTTTGGGAGAAATCACTGTTGACCAAAAACTGACTCAGGCCGTTGTTTTAGGATGGTGACGTTGTCAGTAATCAACGGTTTGCTCACCCTTTCCTCGGCTGTAGCGTCCTCCTCCAGGTTGTTGAGGGCGTTCTCCACCCGGGCCAGGCGGCCCGACAGGGACAGCAGCAGGCTCACCACCTTGTCCAAATCTCCGACGAACATCCGGAACTTCTCCAGCTCGTTGGGCCGACACACCTGCTGGACGCGGGCCTCCACCTCGTCTCCCAGCGCGTTGTTGTCCAGGATGTCCTCCAGGAGGCTCTCTTTAGCTTCTCGCAGCACCTGCAGCTTTTTGCTGAGGCTGTCGATTAACTCTTGCTGCAACAGAGTGTCCCAAAACACCGACGTCAAGGGAAAAAAAAAGGAAAGAAAAGAAAGTTCTTCTAGAGTGCTGTAAGAGTCAGAAAAACGTCTTTGTACCTTTTTATTGTTCAAACCGATGTCCAGTTCGTCCTCGGAGTCTTCCTCCTCGTCCTGGTCCTGCATGTCCTTCATTTTGATAAGCAGCTCGGCTTTGGGAGCAGAGGTGCTGTAGTACGTTGAACTGGTCACCATGGTGACGGCCGCCGCCATCTGTTCCTCTTTTTCCCTGAAATGCAAAGTACTAGTTGGAATTGATCAAAGTAGAGGAAAAACAACCCGCAGTATTTTTAACCTCCTTTAGTTGGAGGAGAGCAGCTTTCCAAGCCGTAACTGATTCAGAGAAAAATAATTACAGCTGCTCTCAAACCAGAAGATAAAAAAAAACAAACTATAAATACAGTGCCAACCATATTTTTGGCACCCTGATCAAGATTAGAAAAAAAAAAACATTAAATGTATTCATCTTTTGTTTAGTCAGTGGGAAAACAAGTGACAATTATTGGTCAAATTCTTTTATTTCGTGTTTATTAGGATGATGAGAAACTGCAAAGTAAGCAGGAAAGTCATAACATCCCCAGATCTCGCCGTTAAAGGGTGTCCTCTTGGGGATAGGTTTCCATAACAACCATTTAGATATTTAAAAAAAAAATGCTTCAGGCCCATTCTGAAGCACAGTGGAGAATCTATGATGATGTGGGCCTGTTTCTCCCCCAAAAGATTCTGCAGGAAAATGGGTCATCACTGGGTATTCTGGCAGGAAAATAATAATACTTTTTTTTTTTTAGGTAATATCTTGGGGAGGTCTCACCTGCAGATTGTGATTTTGACAAATTTTGATGTAGTAGTTTTAAATTAAATATAAACTGATTTAAATTTTACTCTAATTTATAAATCAGTGCATCTGTTTTGAAATTTTGTTTAGTTTCTTTGAACTTAGTAAAAAAAAAGCTTTTTGACCTGCTGATCATCGCTGCCTGAGTGATTGTTGTATCTTTATTACACTATAGTGTAAGAATATCTACCAGACATTAAAGATTCATTTGAAAACAGTTTAAATTGAAAGCTTCTTGCACATCATTAGCATGGAGGCCAATAAGTGTGGCTGCATCAGTTTCCTGCCAGGACAGTAGCAATCCCTTTTACAAAGATTGATGAACTGTTTTGTCGATTCTACTCAAAGTTTAACAAAAATCTTAATCTTCAAGATTTAAGATCCTAACATAATGGCACCAAAATTTGAGATCACTGGATCCAAAAATGTTAGCAAGCAAGCAGGACTTGTCAGATGAGGAACATGTGCTAGTAATTTGAAGAAGGAACAATCTCTGGGGCCGGATTGAAAAAGACCAAACGTTGTGTGAACAGGCCAACAGAGCTGGATGACCTTTTGATAGGCGACTCAAGACTATAAAGGCCACTGAAACAGTTCTTCTGAACCGTACACTTATCATTTTGTTTGGACTCGATTTGTGCAAAATGACCATCGTCTTTATTTCAGTTCCAAAGTACTTTCTTAATCCGAAAAGGGAAATTAAATGTTCTAATTCACATTAAACTTTTTTAAAAGCAGCATTGAATGAAGGAATTACAAGAATATCCCAATTCCTGTGTGAAAGCATGTCCCTAACCTGTATCTGATTTTATTTAAATAAAAGAAATGTATCAAGTTTCGTGCTGTTTTGTTGATGGGTTTATAGGTTGGTTCCTCCTGTTGCCATGGTAACGAGGACCACATCCATCTATTCACTTAAACTTGAAAGTTCAAATCTGTTTCTAATTGCTGTATTAAAATTTGGCTAAATAGAAAATAAAGACTGACCAAGAGTCTGTTTTTATTGCTGAGATTAGACAAAATATTGCTTCAGCTTTCTTTAACTCTGCCGCGGTCTTAAGACACTGGATTATTTGGACCCAAGCGGTTTTTGACTCTGGTGGAGTTGCACTGATCTCGCATGTAGGTTTATGAATTTTTCTTTTTTGTGTCGTTTTGTGAACTAACGGTCTGACAGGACAATCTCCTTCCTCCGCTGCCCAAAGCAGCCCCCAACCCGCTGTCTGACCATGACATCTGCCGCTCTCCTCCCGAGCATAGCACTAAGCACGTGGGAGGTTTCATCGCACCAAAATAATAAGCAAACTTTCATTTAACAAGGAAAACATGCAAAAAAATATTTTAAGTTTTGGATCCACGATCCCATTCCTGAAAAACAAATTGGATTAATTTGTTTAATTAAAATTGTTCATGCATAGTTTATTTTTGTGTAGGTCAAAAAAAAAAAAAAAAAAAAATCAGCGTTTCAGGTGATTTTACCCTGTCAGGTGAAAACCGCCTGATTGGTCCGTCTCGGTTCTCTACAAAGGCCAGAGTGACTCTCACCTCTCTTCGACGGGCCGGTTTGGGTTGCTCTGCTTCGTCTGCACCTTCCTGCGCTGGTGGGCTCCGTCCAACAGCTGCTCCTCCTGAGGGAAGATCCCCTCCATCAAGTCCATGGTGGTCCTCATCTTGCTCTGATCCAGAATATCAGCGAGTGACTTGTCCTTCCCCATGATGTCCTTCGCCAGCTCCTCTCTCTTCTGGTCCTCCTCCTCGCTCAGTTCCGTGCTTTCCGTCTTGCTGCCGGGCTCCTCCATGTTGGAGCTCGAATGATCTCCCACCGTGGTCATGTAGGGGTCACTCTGGGCAGCTTGCTGTGCCTCTGTACCCGCCGTGGATTTGGGCTCCCTCTGCCGGGTAAAGACGCAGAAAACTGAGTCCTGTCCCAGCGCCGGCGGAGCGCCAAACCCAGCTGCGCTCCGGCTCTCGGCCTCGCTGTGAGGAAGGTCGCTCTGCTGGAGGAACGGAGAGTTCTCCTTCTCCTCACTTCCCTCCGAGTGTACAATCCTGATGGGAACTTTCCTCGCTGCTGTATTCTGGTTTTCTATCAAGTGCTCCACCCTGAAATAGAAAGAAAACCAAACACAAAAAAATATTTAAAAAGATATTTCAGTCTGGGAAAAAAAAAAAAAAGTCTCTTCTTGCAGCCGCTGCAACCAATGATTTGATTTCAAACTTTGGCTGCATGTTGGCAGCTGGAATTTTTTCCATGCCCAATGTGCTGGAACATCCAGGACGAGTTAAGACTCCTCCCACCCTTTTCTTGGTTTCAACTAGCCGCAGTTAAAAATCCGTCTGAAATTCACAACAGATGACACTGATTTGGCTGGATTTATAAGAAAAAAAAAAATAAATAGGAACAAACAGAACTGTGTTTGTCTTAAAAACATTTAACTAGTTAGAAGAATTATCCCAAACTAGTGGCAGCCTTAAAAATAAAAAAAGCAGAGAATCCCCCCCTCCAAGTTACCACAGCTTGATGACACTCACATGTTGCTCGGACAGAAACAGTGACTCATTATGCTGCCTTTGTGCGTGCAGCAACTCGAACTCTCTCTCTTTTAGAGTAAACCGTTCATCCAAACGTTACCTGTGGGATTCGTCGTCGTGCAGAGAGACCGGAGGCTTGTCGCTGAGTCTCTGTGGAGAGAACTGTGGAGAAGGAGAGCGCTGCCCCTCCATGCTGAAAAGCCCCGAGGGTCTGTAGGAGGAAGCCGGGGCAGAGGAGGCAGGCTGGGGATTGGATGTTGATGGATGATGTACTGCCTCTTGTCCTTTGTCCACAAGTCCCTTGCCCTGCTCAGAGTCAGTCTTTGCAGAGGAATTGGGACCAAAAGCAAGGTTCGGTTCAAATTTTGAAGAGCGCTGGGCGAGGACGTCGTCGTCGCTCAGCGAGCCGGTGAAGTGGATTTCTTGAGTGTGGGAAGACTCTGTGGGACTGGGAGAAACAGACTTGTGGTTCTTGGTGGCAGCAGCAGTAGACTTCTGTCTGCAGTCAGGATTGGCTCCTGTCATGAGTGCAGGGGGTGGCGCTGAGTCATTCCCAATCTCTGCTGGCTTCTCTCCCACTTTGCAGTCACCTGGACTGCTGTTGGAGAACCTGAGGAACACAGCAGAAAGCTTTTAATTACACAGGCAGTCAGGCACAGCCTATCATCTGCACCTTATTCAAATAATACGCTGCAGAGTGGGTCTTGTTCACCCCCTCCCTCTGCATCAGCCACTGTGATTATGCCACCATGACAAGACACACGTCTCCCTCTGCTCAGCCAGCGGCTCAGCTGGCAGCGTGGAGAGGAATATTTTGGTTCCCGCAAAGTCTGCACGGAGCAGATCACTTTTTCCTGCCTGAATTGTGGCCCCAGTTTTAACTCTTTAGAGGAAAAGTCAGAGTGAAAAAGCATAAAGTCTTACACAGTGCAGATTCCAGTGCAAATATCTTAGTGCACCTGAAATAAAATTAAAGTAACTCCCAAGTAACTTTTTAGCAAGAAATGGAAGCTTGTAAATAATTCCTTAATATTGATGAAAAAGTGTTCATGCCACCAGCAGATTATTTCACTTACAAAATGGGAAAGATCTCTTGTTATAAGTTAAGCAATCTGCAAGTGGAGCTAGTGCATTTTAAAATTAATTTTAAAACTGTGGTATGTAGCTCTTATTTAAAAAAATATTCTTTACATATTTGTTAAATATTAGACAGATAATCTGTGAAAAGATCAATCTCCTCCACCTCCTTGCAATGCTACTGATCTGACGAAATCCACCACTCCCAGTCAAAAACAACCAATCAGAGGCAGGAGGAGTGTCTCAGTGCTGTCAATCACTTTTGTGTATGCGCTGTTAAATGTGCTAATGGCGAATAAACAACTTATTGAAAATAGTTCATCTACTGTCATCGGTGTTTGTGCTATCTAGCCTGAGGATTTATAGCAGGTCCGCTATCAAGAAGTAGCCGCAGCAAAGCCGAGAGAAAGGGGGAGTGTTGAGGTACACATATAGACTAAATAATCCACCTGGTTTATGCTAATGTTTCTCGCCATCGCTCCTTCTCAGTCTACGCCAAACCACGCCCACACACGCTCGAGCTCGAGGAAAGTTCATCCTGATTGGATGAATCCTGTGGACTGACCAAAATTAGCCCCAATGAGCCGCAACCCGAGGGGGCGTGGCTAGACGTCTGCCGATCATTCTGAGCCTGATGGACAGTAACACTGAATGGGGCTGTCAGAAGGTAGCCCTTCGGAAAGACCCCGGGATTTTCCCCTAGCGGTTTGACACCAGGTTTGTTGAAAATTTAACAAAATGCATTTATTTTTAGGTAGTTATTTTAAGTTGTTTTAACAACTTTATTGTAAATGTCAGGGAGGACTTGGCCCTACTAGCCCACTTATACCAGCCGTCCCCGAGTATAAGCATCATATTTCTCTCCCTTTCTCAAAATAAAATCCCTGCAATGGCTCTCGTGTGAAGTACTCAGCAGTTATGGCCGTTTATTCAACGAATGCACGGCCTGTTAACAAAACGCAGCACAACGCGGTGTTTCTGTTCTTAACCTATTCAGTGTAGCACACTTCCTGATAAGGAAATAAGTGTTACATGGACACTTTGTTCAAGGGAGACAGGTTTCTGTTTACAATGAGATGTAAGGTAGCGAGGTGGAAGCTAAAGCTAACAGCGAATGAGCGTTAGACAACAGGCTAAAACCACAGCGCCGTCTTGTGGCCATTGAATTGCAGCTACAGCTGACTCAAGGCGTCTCAGCGGCGCCGTCAAAACCTGGAACTTTTCTCCTTTTCAATGGCCGAAAATACCCGTCAGTTTTCAGGCAGCGGTCTCCTAAACGTCGCCATGTCCGGTTTTACCTGTCTGTGGGCCTCTCTGAGCAGGCAGCGGAAGCGCTCGTCCCTCAGGGCCCAGGTGGGCAGCTCGTTAGCGTCGCTGGCCTGCGGCTCCTCCAGCCGCAGCTTGAGTTCCCTCAGGGCGCTGAGCTCCTCCATCAGCTGCCGCTGACGCGTCCTGCAGGCCTGGAGGTCCAGCTCCAGGTCCAGGGAGGTCCGCGTCGGCTGCTCAGCCAATGAGGAGCTGTACGACTGCTGCTGACACAAACGCACAGCGAATAAAGACGCAGGAAGGATTTATTCGGAGTTTATGTGACGGACCAATAAAAAACGTTTTTGCTTGAATTGTCACTTCATAGCAAATTAGATAAGAAACATCCAACAAGCTTCACTCTATGGCTAAAACTAATAATCGGCTTAATCGTGATCAATAGATTACTGAAACAATCGTCAACTAATTGAGTAATTGATTAATCCTCAACAGTAGGAAACAGACTAAAAAACAGATTGCTGAAAAAACACAGAGCAGTAAGTAAGTCAAGTGTACAAAAATATGTTTTGCATTTAAGATTGATAACCAAGATAATCGTTAGTTGCAGCCAATGTTCCCTCTAATTTTTCATATGTCTGGGCATGCGCACAAGCTCCGTGAGCACACTGAGCACCGCTGTGAGCAACATCACACAACAGCTGATGTTGTGTGATGTAATTTTCTATGGTCCCAGATATATAAATCTGAG